>JAQMWT010000631.1:0-29541 GCA_029834535.1 Chrysophaeum taylorii | reverse complement strand
ATCGACAGATGTTTGTCTGTTTGTTTGTCTGTCTGTCTGTCTGTTTGTCTGTTTGTCCCTCGATTTAGGTAAGGATCAGGTAGGCGCGAGAGTAAGGATCAGGTAGGCGCGAGAGCCAGACAGTGATCCTCCAAGCCGTCTACGGCGACCTCGCAGACTATTTCCACGACCCGCGGCGGCTCTTTCAGCGCATTCTCACGCCCCGTCGAAACGATGTTGTCGATGCTGACAACGCGCGCATGACCGCGGCCTTTTTTCCCGGAGACGAGGCGTCGGAGTTCTTTTCGGCTGACTAGGCTGGGTCGGAAGACGACGCCTCGCTCTTTACAGTAGAGTTTTCAACTCCCTGACAACCAACGGCATGCTGACTTTGATCGCGAGCTTAAAGTCTTCGCAACCTCGACCCGTCGCACGGCCACTGCAACGGTACCAGATACATGATCGATCGTTGTTGTCACCGAGGCTCCTCCAACCTGTATCCCTTAAGGCCCGCCGACGCCAAACGATCAACAAGAGCCAGGGCCAGACGCCCCGCGAGGTCGGCGTCCTCTTTCCCAAGCCCGTCTTCTGCCACGTCCAGCTCTACGTGGCTCTCTGTCGATCGGCAACCCCGAGAGATATACCTTCTGTCGACGACTCCACCCTACCCCACACGTGCTGCGCAATACCGATAAGCCCCTCCCGGCGTCTACACGCGCACTGTAGGTGAAACTTACTGCACGTGAACCAGGTAAACAATTAGGTGGAGCTGGAGGACTGTGGTGAAACTGGACCAGGTGAACTTACTGGGTTTTTAGAGCGGTTTTTAGAGTAAACTCAAAGGTTGGCGGCGCGTCGGATCAAAGCAGCTTAGATTGGCGGAGCGCTGAGCCGACGAGCCCTGCCGAGTTGGTGGGAGCTAGGTGAACTTACTGACCAGGTGAACTTATAATAAGTTATATGAACTTACTGGGACCGAACTAAACTGCTAGGTGGTGAGGACAGGTGAACTTACTGGCCTGCACTTGTCCTAACTACTAATCGACAGATGTTTGTCTGTCTGTCTGTCTGTCTGTCTGTCTGTCTGTCTGTCTGTTTGTCCCTCGATTTAGGGTAAGGATCAGGTAGGCGCGAGAGTAAGGATCAGGTAGGCGCGAGAGCCAGACAGTGATCCTCCAAGCCGTCTACGGCGACCTCGCAGACTATTTCCACGACCCGCGGCGGCTCTTTCAGCGCGCCATTCTCACGCCCCGTCGAAACGATGTTGTCGATGCTGACAACGCGCGCATGACCGCGGCCTTTTTTTCCCGGAGACGAGGCGTCGGAGTTCTTTTCGGCCGACTAGGTTGGGTCGGTAGACGACGCCTCGCTCTTTACAGTAGAGTTTTCAACTCCCTGACAACCAACGGCATGCTGACTTTGATCGCGAGCTTAAAGTCTTCGCAACCTCGACCCGTCGCACGGCCACTGCAACGGTACCAGATACATGATCGATCGTGTCGTTGTCACCGAGGCTCCTCCAACCTGTATCCCTTAAGGCCCGCCGACGCCAAACGATCAACAAGAGCCAGGGCCAGACGCCCCGCGAGGTCGGCGTCCTCTTTCCCAAGCCCGTCTTCTGCCACGTCCAGCTCTACGTGGCTCTCTGTCGATCGGCAACCCGGATATCCTCTTCTGGGTCGACGACCACCCTACCCACACGTGCTGCGCAATACCGATAAGCCCCTCGCGGCGTCTACACGCGCACTGTAGGTGAACTTACTGACCAGGTGACCACTGGAACCAAACTTACTGGGTTTAGATTGGGACTAGGTGAACAGTGACCAGGTGAACTTACTGAGACCAGGTGAACTTACTGGGGTTTTAGAGTAAACTCAAAGCGGCGGCGGTGCGCAGCAGCTTAGATTGGCGGGGTGCGACGAGCTCAAAGGAGAGTGGGGTGAGGGTGTGGCTTTACGCCGAACTATAGAGATTGGGTTTACGCCGAACTTACTGGGGTTAGAGATTGGGACTAGGTGAACTTAATGGGGTGAAAATGCTGGGGTTAGAGATTGGGAGTAGGTGAACTTACTGGCCTGCACTTGTCCTAACTACTAATCGACAGATGTTTGTCTGTCTGTCTGTCTGTCTGTCTGTTTGTCTGTTTGTTTGTCCCTCGATTTAGGGTAAGGATCAGGTAGGCGCGAGAGCCAGACAGTGATCCTCCAAGCCGTCTACGGCGACCTCGCAGACTATTTCCACGACCCGCGGCGGCTCTTTCAGCGCGCCATTCTCACGCCCCGTCGAAACGATGTTGTCGATGCTGACAACGCGCGCATGACCGCGGCCTTTTTCCCGGAGACGAGGCGTCGGAGTTCTTTTCGGCCGACTAGGTTGGGTCGGAAGACGACGCCTCGCTCTTTACAGTCGAGTTTTCAACTCCCTGACAACCAACGGCATGCTGACTTTGATCGCGAGCTTAAAGTCTTCGCAACCTCGACCCGTCGCACGGCCACTGCAACGGTACCAGATACATGATCGATCGTGTCGTTGTCACCGAGGCTCCTCCAACCTGTATCCCGTAAGGCCCGCCGACGCCAAACGATCAACAAGAGCCAGGGCCAGACGCCCCGCGAGGTCGGCGTCCTCTTGGCGAAGCCCGTCTTCTGCCACGTCCAGCTCTACGTGGCTCTCTGTCGATCGGCAACCCCGAGGATATCCTCTTCTGAGTCGACGACTCCACCCTACCCCACACGTGCTGCGCAATACCGATAAGCCCCCTCCCGGCGTCTACACGCGCACTGTAGGTGAACTTACTGGGACCAGGTGAACTTACGGGGTTTGAGAGGGACTAGGTGAACTAGTGACCAGGTGAACTTACTGGGACCAAGTGAACTTACTGGGGTTTTTAGAGTGAACGCAAAGGCGAGCGGCGTGTACGGATCAAAGCAGCTTAGATTGGCGGAGGTGAGAGCGACGAGCTCGAAGGAGAGTGGGGTGAGTGGATGTGAGCACGAGTGGGCTTACGCCGAACTTACTGGGGTTAGAGATTGGGACTAGGTGAACTTACTGGGACCAGGTGAACTTACTGGGGTTAGAGATTGGGACCAGGTGAACTTACTGGCGAACTTACTGGCCTGCACTTGTGTTTGTCTGTTTGTCTGTTTGTCTGTCTGTTTGTCCCTCGATTTAGGGTAAGGATCAGGTAGGCGCGAGAGTAAAGGATCAGGTAGGCGCGAGAGAGCCAGACAGTGATCCTCCAAGCCGTCTACGGCGACCTCGCAGACTATTTCCACGACCCGCGGCGGCTCTTTCAGCGCGCCATTCTCACGCCCCGTCGAAACGATGTTGTCGATGCTGACAACGCGCGCATGACCGCGGCCTTTTTTTCCCGGAGACGAGGCGTCGGAGTTCTTTTCGGCTGACTAGGCTGGGTCGGAAGACGACGCCTCGCTCTTTATAGTCGAGTTTTCAACTCCCTGACAACCAACGGCATGCTGACTTTGATCGCGAGCTTAAAGTCTTCGCAACCTCGACCCGTCGCACGGCCACTGCAACGGTACCAGATACATGATCGATCGTGTCGTTGTCACCGAGGCTCCTCCAACCTGTATCCCTTAAGGCCCGCCTACGCCAAACGATCAACAAGAGCCAGGGCCAGACGCCCCGCGAGGTCGGCGTCCTCTTTCCCAAGCCCGTCTTCTGCCACGTCCAGCTCTACGTGGCTCTCTGTCGATCGGCAACCCCGGATACTCTTCTGGGTCGACGACTCCACCCTACCCCACACGTGCTGCGCAATACCGATAAGCCCTCCGGCGTCTACACGCGCACTGTAGGTGAACTGCCACGTGAACTTACTGGGGTTGGAGATTGGGACTAGGTGCTGAGTGACCAGGAACTTACTGGGACCAGGTGAACTTACTGGGGTTTTTAGAGTAAACTCAAGGGTTGGCGGCGCGTGCGGATCAAAGCAGCTTGGATTGGCGGGGGTGAGAGCGACGAGCTCAAAGGAGTGCGCGTGAGCACGAGTGGGTTTACACCGAACTTACTGGGGTTAGAGATTTGGACTAGGTGAACTAACTGACCAGGTGAACTTACTGGGACAAGGCTGGGTCGGAAGACGACGCCTCGCTCTCAAGAGTCGAGTTTTGAACTCCCTGACAACCAACGGCATGCTGACTTTGATCGCGAGCTTAAAGTCTTCGCAACCTCGACCCGTCGCACGGCCACTGCAACGGTACCAGATACATGATCGATCGTGTCGTTGTCACCGAGGCTCCTCCAACCTGTATCCCGTAAGGCCCGCCGACGCCAAACGATCAACAAGAGCCAGGGCCAGACGCCCCGCGAGGTCGGCGTTCTCTTGCCCAAGCCCGTCTTCTGCCACGTCCAGCTCTACGTGGCTCTCTGTCGATCGGCAACCCCGAGGATATCGTCTTCTGAGTCGACGACTCCACCCTACCCCACACGTGCTGCGCAATACCGATAAGCCCCCTCCCGGCGTCTACACGCGCACTGTAGGTGAACTTACTGGGACCAGGTGAACTTACTGGGGTTTGAGATTGGGACTATGTGACCACCAGGTGGCTGGGACCAAGTGAACTTACTGGGGTTTTAGAGTGAACGCAAAGGCTAGCGGCGTACGGATCTTAGCTTAGATTGGCGGAGCGAGAGCGACGAGCTTGGAGTGGGGTGGATGTGAGCACGGACTAGGTGCTTACTGAACAGGTGAACTTACTGGTTAGAGATTGGGACCAGGTGAACTTACTGGCGAACTTACTGGCCTGCACTTGTCTAAACTACTTGTCTGTCTGTCTGTCTGTCTGTCTGTCTGTTTGTCTGTTTGTTTGTCCCTCGATTTAGGGTAAGGATCAGGTAGGCGCGAGAGTAAGGATCAGGTAGGCGCGAGAGCCAGACAGTGATCCTCCAAGCCGTCTACGGCGACCTCGCAGACTATTTCCACGACCCGCGGCGGCTCTTTCAGCGCGCCATTCTCACGCCCCGTCGAAACGATGTTGTCGATGCTGACAACGCGCGCATGACCGCGGCCTTTTTCCCGGAGACGAGGCGTCGGAGTTCTTTTCGGCCGACTAGGTTGGGTCGGAAGACGACGCCTCGCTCTTTACAGTCGAGTTTTCAACTCCCTGACAACCAACGGCATGCTGACTTTGATCGCGAGCTTAAAGTCTTCGCAACCTCGACCCGTCGCACGGCCACTGCAACGGTACCAGATACATGATCGATCGTGTCGTTGTCACCGAGGCTCCTCCAACCTGTATCCCTTAAGGCCCGCCGACGCCAAACGATCAACAAGAGCCAGGGCCAGACGCCCCGCGAGGTCGGCGTCCTCTTGCCCAAGCCCGTCTTCTGCCACGTCCAGCTCTACGTGGCTCTCTGTCGATCGGCAACCCCGAGGATATCCTCTTCTGAGTCGACGACTCCACCCTACCCCACACGTGCTGCGCAATACCGATAAGCCCCCTCCCGGCGTCTACACGCGCACTGTAGGTGAACTTACTGGGACCAGGTGAACTTACTGGGGTTTGAGATTGGGACTAGGTGAACTTAGTGACCAGGTGAACTTACTGGGACCAAGTGAACTTACTGGGGTTTTTAGAGTGAACTTAAAGGCTAGCGGCGTGTGCGGATCAAAGCAGCTTAGATTGGCGAAGGGAGAGCGACGAGCTCGAAGGAGAGTGGGGTGAGTGGATGTGAGCACGAGTGGGCTTACGCCGAACTTACTGGGGTTAGAGATTGGGACTAGGTGAACTTACTGGGACCAGGTGAACTTACTGGGGTTAGAGATTGGGACCAGGTGAACTTACTGGCGAACTTACTGGCCTGCACTTGTCCTAACTACTAATCGACAGATGTTTGTCTGTCTGTCTGTTTGTTTGTTTGTTTGTCCCTCGATTTAGGGTAAGGATCAGGTAGGCGCGAGAGTAAGGATCAGGTAGGCGCGAGAGCCAGACAGTGATCCTCCAAGCCGTCTACGGCGACCTCGCAGACTATTTCCACGACCCGCGGCGGCTCTTTCAGCGCGCCATTCTCACGCCCCGTCGAAACGATGTTGTCGATGCTGACAACGCGCGCATGACCGCGGCCTTTTTTTCCCGAAGACGAGGCGTCGGAGTTCTTTTCGGCCGACTAGGTTGGGTCGGAAGACGACGCCTCGCTCTTTACAGTCGAGTTTTCAACTCCCTGACAACCAACGGCATGCTGACTTTGATCGCGAGCTTAAAGTCTTCGCAACCTCGACCCGTCGCTCGGCCACTGCAACGGTACCAGATACATGATCGATCGTGTCGTTGTCACCGAGGCTCCTCCAACCTGTATCCCTTAAGGCCCGCCGACGCCAAACGATCAACAAGAGCCAGGGCCAGACGCCCCGCGAGGTCGGCGTCCTCTTGCCCAAGCCCGTCTTCTGCCACGTCCAGCTCTACGTGGCTCTCTGTCGATCGGCAACCCCGAGGATATCGTCTTCTGAGTCGACGACTCCACCCTACCCCACACGTGCTGCGCAATACCGATAAGCCCCCTCCCGGCGTCTACACGCGCACGGTAGGTGAACTTACTGGGACCAGGTGAACTTACTGGGGTTTGAGATTGGGACTAGGTGAACTTAGTGACCAGGTGAACTTACTGAGACCAAGTGAACATACTGGGGTTTTTAGAGTGAACGCAAAGGCGAGCGGCGTGTACGGATCAAAGCAGCTTAGATTGGCGGAGGTGAGAGCGACGAGCTCGAAGGAGAGTGGGGTGAGTGGGCGTGAGCACGAGTGGGCTTACACCGAACTTACTGGGGTTAGAGATTGGGACTAGGTGAACTTACTGGGGCCAGGTGAACTTACTGGGGTTAGAGATTGGAACCAGGTGAACTTACTGGCGAACTTACTGGCCTGCACTTGTTGTTTCTTACCGGAAAAAGAAACAAAAAAACCAGGTTTAAACTACCCCTGTAACAACAAAACGAGAGGTACGGTAGCGCTACGTTCCGAGGGTTCAATTAAACAAGTGAACTTCCTGGGGTTTTTAGAGTAAACTCAAAGGTTAGCGCCGTGTGCGGATCAAAGCAGCTTAGATTGGCGGGGGTGAGAGCGACGAGTTCAAATGAGAGTGGGGTGAGTGGATGTGAGCACGAGTGGGTTTACGCCGAATTTACTGAGGTTAGAGATTGGGACTAGGTGAACTTGCTGGGACCAGGTGAACTTACTGGAGTTAGAGATTGGGACTAGGTGAACTTACTGGCCTGCACTTGTTCAATTGAAAGGTCGAATCTCCTTGTTGTACCTGATAAGGAGGGTTTCGCTTCGTTGTCATCACCAAGGTGTGATGGCCACTAAGCCGAGCCTCACCGAGGCGCTGTCGGTGGCCAACGCGATGCCGGCTGAGGCGTTCAAGTCGATTTCGCGGCGCGTCGTACGGCGGCTCGGGGACCCGCGGGCGGTCAAGCTTCTGACCGCGGCCGAGGAGGAGCAAGCGTGCTCGACTCTGGGGCTCACTGGCGCTCAGGTCGCCGCGTTGCTCGAGTTGTGCGCCTACATCTTCGAGCAGGCGGCGTACCAGATGCAGCGGCCCGACCAGTTCGAGGAGCACGCGAAGACATCGATCGGCCTCGCGCCCGACAAGGCATCTGCCGCGCGACAGGTTTGGGAAGCCGAGGCGACCGCGTACGTCGCTCGCCTCCGCGAGCGTCACGTTCTTGGGCCGCAAGTCCTGCGCGACACGACGTGGGCGACGCACCTCTGCCTCGCGCACAAGACGGACACCAAGTCCATCAACGACTCCTCGACCGCCGTCTTCGACCTCCACCTCGCCGACGACAAGGCGTCCGACGACCACCTGGTCTTCGAGGCCTCACACCAGGAACTTTATGGCTTCTTCCAAAAACTCCAGGACGTCCAGCGTGCTATCGATAACCTATCATCGTGAATCTACTTGGGTGGGGGGCTAAGACGCGCACTCGGCGTCGGCGATGTCGCAGAGGGCGGACGGAGGATCGGCGGTGTGGGTGCTCTCGGGGGCCTCCCAGGCCCGGCATCGGCCGGCCGGCGGCAGCTGGACAGGCTCCGTGTCGCCGGTCTCGAGGTAGGCGAGGTCGCTGAGCATGGTGTGGTGCAAGCCGACGAGGGCCGCGCGCTCGGAGGGTGACATGTCGGCGACGAGATCGGGGGCGCGCTGGCTGTAGCCCCAGCCTTCGGGTCCGTTATACCAGAAGCGGTTCGGGCGGCGGCCGTGCCAGTCGATGGGCCAGTAGTGCTGGGTGACGAAGCGCACGTCCGTGAGGACTTTGGGGAAGTAGTGGAAGATGCAGTGGCCGATGAGGTGGTCGAGGTTGTAGTCGGTGCCGTTGTAGCGATATTTCACCTCGATCGCATACTCGGGCTTGAGAAGATCGGCACGACAATCGTCGAGGAGCGTGTCGTTAGCAAATATTTCGAGGAGCGGTCGGTTGAGGAGGATGAAGGCCCCCCAGCCTTCCCACTTAAAGCGGCCGACCGCAATCGCCATGGGATTCGAGGGGTCGCGCCCTCCCGGCATCTCGGGGAATGCGTCGATGATGTCGCACAGCGCGGTCAGGTTCCACCAGGCGTCGTCCTCGGTGGAGACGAACCAGTAGGTGTCTTCGGGAAAACCCTCGAGCATTCGCTTCCACGTGTGCTCTCGCATCTTCTGGGCGCTCGCGAGAGACCGCCCAAGGTCGACGCCGTCGCAGCACGGGACTACCGGGACGCACCTGTCGGCCACTCCCTCGTCGATTGCGCCAAACGGCATCCACCCGCGCTTCACGCTGCTGTAGATAACTATGCCACCCTCGACGCCATTCGCCTTGAGTTTCGCCTTGCTCGCCCACCCGTCAACGCCGACCGAGTACCGAACGCGGACCATCGAACGGTCGTGGTCCCCCGTGTTGATCGCGATCCCCAGCTTGCGCGGGCACGCCGCCTCCGTCGCGATTCCCAGAAACAACAACAACAACATGACGAAGGAAACAACTCAGGTCTCTGGTGAAGTCTACGTGAAGACCTGGGCGGAAAAAGACAGAAAAAGGCGAAGGTCCGTGCGGGGACAAACTAAGAACTATAATTTTCGTGACTTAACGCTCCTACAGCGTTATCACCGTTCCTCAATTATTTAATTTTTAGAGCCACGATTCCTTGTACATGAACACGTGGAGAGACATCCTGAACTAACATAACCGGGATTTTTTTTTCTTTGCCTTTGGTTGAAAAACTACAGTATTCTTCTCGAAGAGAAGGTTAGGGGTGCTTGTTTTTTGTGTTGTGTGGCTGTTGGCGAAACCGTCGTCGCCAGCTAAGTTTTTCAGTATGTTCGATACTGAACGGATCGCAAAAACAGTAAGTTCAATGTGCGTCTGTCACGTCACGTCTGTAACGTGTCTCAGTAACCGTGTTCTTCTTCTGTATTTTCATTCTACTTCCCAGAAAGAGAAATAATTTTACCTATAGGACGCAAGACTGCTTCGGACGTCTTCCGGTTTTTCTCGCGATTAACAGCATCATGGCTCGCATCTTCGTGGCGAGCGACGGCGGACCGCCACGCGGCTCGGGATGACTAGACAAACCGTCCGGCGGCCAGCGAGGCGGGAGACCGACCACCCGGCGCGCCCATCGCCGACTTCCGAACCCGAAGAAGACGGAGAACGAGCGAATGATGTACGGGACCGCTCGGTTGATCGTGAAGGGCGAGCAGTTCGACGGAGAGTTGCCGATCGTCGTGAAGAGGGGTCGAAAGAAGCATCGGCCGCAGAAGAAGCTCCTGATTTGGGAGGCGCAGCAGCGTGACCCGGTGCTCCCAGCGTCCACGCGATGCCATCGCCTTCGCGCAGACGAACCTTGACCTCTCTTGAACCCTCAGTTTCAACTAAAGGCCCTGCTGCGCTCGACGGCGCCGGCCACTAATTCACCATAAATACTGTATTGAACCGGCCTTCTTGGTATTTTGCCGAAGAAAGGTGACGTTTCGCTCCCTGGATCCTATCGTGGCGTGATGATGATGCTCGAGGTTTTTCGCGCAACAGATTGTCTCCAACATCATACGCGCGCGTCTCGGTGTCATTTCAGCTGAGCTCGAACACGAGTCGTAGTGCGGCTTTCGGCCGGAACGAGGGACTGCCGACGCAACCTTCAGCCTGAAGATGGGAGTGAAGAAACGTCGTGAGCACGGCATGGAAACACGGATACTATTCATTGATTTCGTCAGGGCTTTCGACAGGGTCCCGCGGGAATTACTCTGGCAGTGCTATCGAAATTCGGCGTTCCAGCGGGAATTACTCTGGCAGTGCTATCGAAATTTGGGGTTCCAGCGAAACTCGTACGCCTCATTATAGCTCGCCACCTTATACGAGTGCGGTTCTCCGTCTCCGGCGCTACCGCCTCGATCGACTCCAACATCGGCGTTAAGCAGGGTGATGTCCTAGGCCCGGTTCTTTTCGTTCTATACATGGCGGCCTTGGCTTTTATGGCGACGTCGTGAAGGTCGGGAACCAGCATGCGGTTTCAAGACGAAGCATGATTGATGTACTCACTGGGCGTCGCTACAACGCAAAACACGGCACTGAGGAAGTCGCACTCGAAAAGAGTCAGCATACGCAGATGATGTGGCGTTCCCGTTTCCCGATCGTCGTGCTGTGAATGAGGCGATGCCCCGTCTCATCCGGCATTTTGCCAGATGGAGTATGGAAGTCCACAAGGGTGACCGACAAGCAGGGAAAGAGTCAAAATCCGAGGTACTGTTCGTCGCCAAGCCGGGCATGTTCGTCGCCAAGCCAAGCATTCTCCACAATGACCCGACAACCTACGATGGTGACGACCTATCCGACTTAGACGTAGGTGACGGCCTCGAACTCCCACGCTCAAAACCGTGACACCCGGCGACAACGAAGTCCTATGACTTGCGCGGAAAAGAAAAAGAAAGTGGAAGCGTCCGGAAATGGAATCTTCCAGAATCATCCAGATGTTTCCGAGGGCCTCTCAGAGGCTGGAAAAGTGCGTCACCTCATGAATATTCAGTATGTAGTGAGCGCGCAAGGCCTCGACGTTCGCCCACTTATTAGTGAGATCGCCGGCGTGTGCACGTTCGTGTTGGTGTTAATGGGCCACACGCTCGAGTGGGATGGGCGGGAGGTCCCCCCCGCAGGTCACGAGGCGTTGAGTGAGCCTCTCCTACTTCGACACGTTCGAAGTTCCTTTCCACAAGGACGAACAGATCCCGCTCTAATAAGTTCTACTTTGCTGCTTGGACACCTCGACGACGACCTTTGAGAGCCATCTGCGGTGGTTCGGGAGGGTGGTCAAGTTCAAGCCGCGGGCCCGGGTTTACAACTGCGACGTTCGGTGGGACAACGACGCGCCCTGTCAGCTGGAGCTTGAACTCGAAAACTATGTGGACGACAGTCGAACTCCGACTGTTAAGGCTGGTTGCTGGTGCTAGAAGAAGACACTCCCCTCTGCCTCTGTTGCCTCTTCCCGCCGGCCGCGTATCATAGATGGTGTCGACGTCGACAAGACTCCTCGCCTGCGCCGCCGCATCGACGACAGCCTTTTCGACGACTGAGGTTCGCAGCTCTCAAAGCCTCAAACGTTTTGACTGAAACGCTGCTAGCGTTGCAATCGAAGTTAAACGCAACACTCAAACAAACCACTGAGCGCCCCGCATGCGCACGTTCGCACTCCCCCCCCTCTTAGCAGTTGACCTTTAAAGACGTGCCTAATACCAGTGAACGCCATGCGTGCTCTCACCATCGCACTCCCCGCGCTGGTGGCGGTCGCAGACATCTCCACTGTGTTGTCTCCATTGAGTTTTTTTGCCACTTTGGGCTGGCCGAAAGTCTCCTCTCAAGTTTCTGGATTTGTCATCATCGGTAATGCAGAAACATTGAAGTTTCTGGTATATTCCAGGTAGGCTGTTCAGAACATTTCCGGAAATACGCGAGTCATAACTCGTCCTCAATTTCAGTATCAATCCCCCCCGTCTGACCGTGCTACAATGGTATCCACGGAACTGCCCTTGCTAGAAGCAAAAGGACCGACCCCTGTTGTCCGGTTCGTTACGCTCCTTGTTCTGGGTCGTCGTGATAGCGAGGACGCAACGGTCTTTTTTTTCTCCATTGGAGTAGTTAGCTTCATGGGCCTCCTTGATTGGACAGTTGCTGTGTGGGGGCTTCTGCGGCGACGACTGGCGGGGCTGCCCGCGGTCGCCTCGATGGATGGGAGGGTGTCGTTCCGTGAGTCGCTCGAGGGTTGGACCGAATCCGTGACGAGCCGCCGCACGCCGAGCCAGCTCGAAGAGTTCTCGACGTTCTTCGACAACAAGGTGGCGCCGGGGACGCCGCGCGGCGAGCGGAATTCGCGGCCGCTCCCACGGTCGAGCGAGCTCGTGGGCAAGTCGCTGTGCAGCCGGATAGTGTACGCCGTCACGCTCCTGCTCATCGTGCTCCCGTATCCGTTGTGGCTGCGGTACATCATCGTAAAGAAGCTCGACCACCACTCGCATACGACGATTTATGATCCGTCCGTTGAACTCGCAATCTCGGCGGATCTCGACGAGCCGACGTCGGCAAGCGCGCCGTGCGCTATCTGCTCGAACGACGAAGATATCACCTATCGGGTCGACGCGACGGTCTCGAACTTCGCCGCGCCGCGAGACGTTTCGTCGGCGTCTTACGTCGTACTGCTGGCCTCCTTTGAATTTGAGCATTGGTTTTTGGTCTCAAAGCCCGGGGAGTTGACGTATCTCGACGCATCGGGCGGGACGCAGACCCGAAGACTCTGCCACGCCTCGGCCGAAAACGACGACGACGCGACGACGACCACGAACGCGACGTTCTCGCTCGCGCAGGAGAGGGACCTCCGAGGGGACAAGAACCAGACGGACGACGACGACGACGACGACGGTTATGGGGACGACGCGGAGGCCGTTGCCGAGGAGTCTACCTGTTGCCTTGGTGACGTGGGAGCCGCCTACCTCGTCGGGTGCATCGTCGACTATTGGCCGCGCGACGTCCACGACTACGAGAAGTGGGACCCGCCGCCTTTCAACGATCGGTGCATCGCCGTGGACGGCATCTGCGGGTCGTCGTGCGGCGCCGCTGCGGACGCCTTGCCCGAATGCGACGACGACGGCAAGATCGCCGTCGAGAAGCTCGTGAAAGTCGACGACGTCGCCGTCGCGGACGACCGAGACGTCCTCGCGCTTTGGTCGTCGTCGTCGTCGTCGTCGTCGTCGTCGTCGGGGGATTTCGCAGACGACGACGACAACGACGACAAGTGGAAGGACCGGCGGCCCCACGGCGTCTCCACATCAATGTACCACTTCGCGCTGGTGTCGCTGTTGACAATGGCGGCGCTCGGGCTTGTCGTGTCGTACCTGCCCGGCGTTGGCGTCGACGCGTCGCCGCCGTGCCCGACGATGGGCGAGATCGAGCATGACTGCAACAACAACAGGGACACCCAGGAGCCTTTGTGTCTCGTGACGTTTTCGATCTCGGCGTCCGAGCCGCGGATGATGGTGCTGCGGAACATGTGCGGCAAGCTGATATCTTGGGTTCAACATCGCAAGTTCGTCCTCGAGCCGTCGCGCGTCTTGGACGGCGAGGAGACCAAGCACCAACTCAACATCGACGATCTCGCCGAGTTGGTGGACATTTTTGCGGACGAAGGCCACCGCGTCGGGTGCTGGGCTCTCTGGGACGCCTTCCTCGACTTGGTCGAGACCAGCGGGCTCAAGGTCGTCGAGAAGCTCGCGCAAGGGATGCGCGAGATGCACGCCAAGCAAGACGACCTCGCGGGCGGCGCGTCGATCGAGGAGTTCTTGCGACAGCAGGCGGGCGACATCGACCCTGTCGCTCGCGACGACTTCGAGCTGGCGTGGGGTACCTACGACTTGCTGAATGCCCTCGGTCACCCGAGGTTCTGGGAGTGCTTCAAGAGCCACCGCGATGCCGCGTGCCGAAACGAGCTGAGGGAGTGGGCGAGGAGATTCGAATTGGAGAAGCGAACGTACGACGAATCTTCGAAGAAGAGCGACACGCTCCCGCGCGTGGTCGAACCCTTCGACGACGGGATCGTCCCGTCACTGTCGAATTTCGTGGCACCGCCGCACGTGATGCACGATTTCTACGAGCTCTACTGCAAGCAGGGGCGCGGCGGGTGGGCCAAGTGTTACGATTTCACGAGATGGCGCGGGGTCACCGTCTCGTATTACGGAGGTCCGCCGAGGACGATCTTCGCGTGTTACGCGGCGAGGGCAAAGCCCGAAACGTACCGCGCCCGCCCGTCGCCCGAGGTCCGGGGTATCAAGGAAAATTGCTACGTCCATCTCAAGGCCGGGACGGCGCGCGTTTCTCGCCTCGGGAAAACTATTCAGTTCCCGCGGTGGGAAGCGCGGCGCCATTTCGCGCGCGTCCTCAAAGTGCGCCAGGTCGGGTGGTGCTCCGGGCGTTTTCTCGTGGTTGACTTGAACGAGTGTTCGCCCGAACTATTGGAAGGCTACGCGACGCTGCCTCCCACCTTCGAGTCGACGTCGTTGGAGTCCTTCCAGACGCCCCAAGCCGAAATGACGCTGCCGTTCAAATGGCTCGAGCCGCTGCAAGAGTGTCGCGGGAAGAGCGGCGGCATGAATCACGGGCTCGAACTTCTCGACGAGTTCCTCCGGTCGGACACTTCCCGGACACTCCGGCGGCTCCGCGCGACGAAACTGCGCGCCGACGGGACAAAAAAAAAAGCGCGGTTCATGTTCGCTATCTTCGATTGTCGGCACATGGCTACCCAGGGGTACTGGGCGGCCGTCATCCCCTTTTTCTACACGTACGAATCAAACCACGCCGTCTCGACCGAGCTCAGAATCAACGAGCGCGTCGCGTTCGTTCAGATCCCGCAAACCTACACGACGCTCACGCTCGAGGCCGACTTCTTCGACATGCGGAACGAATACTTGTTTCGGGTCGCGAACACGCTGCGGTCGGGGGTTGGGGCCATTACCTCCTGCGGCACCAACGCCGTCTGGTGCTGGGACCTCGACGACAAGGACGACACGGACCGCGTCGTATCGATCCGCTTCAACGAGGACACGATGATCGAGGACACGGCGACCTCCCACGACGAGATCCTCGACGGCCGCAAGGGCGTCTACCACTTCGAGCGCCTGGTCCTCGGCGCGCGAAAGGGCCACTCCGACTACCTCGCCGCCGTTTTCCGGTGGTCAAAGGGTGCCGTCCAACTGTCGTGCGTCACCTGGTTTGGCTGGCTCGCCGGCCGCGTCCCTCGCGCCGCGAGAACGAGCAAGACGTGGCTCGGGTACGGCATTAAATGCGGCTACCCATGGCTCGTCTTGGTGCTGCTGGTTGGCCCAATCGTCACCACGATTGTTCTCCTCAACACGACCAACATCAAGGACCTGGGCGGCTGCCACCCGACGACGCGCCCGCGGGGGGCGCGCCCGCTCTTCGCGTCCTCTTGCTCTGTCGGGCCCATCACCGCCGTCGTCGTCAATCCAACGATGCTCGCATACTCCTGCTACCTCGTGATTTGGACCGTAGCGGCCTTCCTTTCGAGAAGGATCTGCGCCTTTGTGATCATGTTCGAGAACATCACCTACTTTTGGAACGCGTTCGCCGCAGTCTTTTGGATCTTCGTCCCGCAGTACATGTGCATCGCCGGCAGCGTCCCGCTGCAGTACGACACGGCGATCTTGACGCTCGGCGGCCTCTGGCTCGAGATCGCGCTCTGGATCCTCCTTTTCATCATCAAGCAGTGGGCACCCCTCGAGCGCGGCCAAGCTCCGGGCGACTACTCGCTCCTCCGCGCTCAACAAATGTACTTTATCTCGGCCCCGCTCCACGCGCTCGCGATTCTCCAGGGCGCCGTCGACGGCATATCCATCTTGTTCTTCGACAAGGACGCCTCCCGCTGGTCTTCCTTCGACAACACCGTCCCCGAGGTCGTCGCCAAGATTTGGACGCTCGGCGTCTCCATCTCCCTCGTCGTTTCGATCCACGTTGCCCTCCTGCGACTCCTCCTCAACGGATTCCACGTCGTCCGGACGATCGGCCTCTTTATGTCCGTCATCATCCTCATCCTCATTGCCGAGCCCGCCTTGGCCATGTTCTTCTACGATTACATGGCACGAAGGAAGGCCACACCCTCTCTCGTTCGAAGATGCACCACCGCCGTCTGCGGCGGGGAGGTCGTCTTCACCTTGAAACATGCCTACCTCCTCCTCTGGATCGCGCTCCTCCTCGTTGCCTTCTTCGACCTCACGGGTCCGCTCTCCGCCGACGGTTGGAGCGGCCTCTAGTTGATAGCCTCCACGAACTCGGCTCCGGCTGGCGTCGCGCGCAAGGT
The DNA here is from genome assembly GCA_029834535.1 of Chrysophaeum taylorii. NCBI lineage: Eukaryota > Pelagophyceae > Pelagomonadales > Pelagomonadaceae > Chrysophaeum > Chrysophaeum taylorii. The sequence continues at coordinate 13,219 of JAQMWT010000631.1, read as the reverse complement.
GGAAGGAACAACATTATTATCTAGTTAACACACATACTACGACGCTGGACCTGAATGAGGGCGCCGCCGCTGCGCCAGGAGCCAGGCGTAGAGCCGGGCGTCGCGGAAGGCGAGGTCGTAGCTCGCGTGCCCCGTCATGTCGGCGTAGCGAGGGTCGGGCGGAGCCGGCGCGCGAGCGTACCTCGTGTACTCGAGAGGCGCGCGATCCTCCTCTCTCTCGCGGAAGGCGCGAATAGCATCGACGACCTCGTCGCTGAGCTCGACCGGCATCGCCACATCATCAGCCGCGTGGAAGACCCACGCCGGCAACCCCTCGAGCTTGGTCGCCAGAACGACCGGCTCGACGGGGGACGCGCCACAGATCGGGACGACGGCAGCCCACATCTTCGGCGCGATGGCGGCCAGCATCCACGCCCCGACACCCCCCGCGCTCTGGCCCGTAAGCGAGATGCGGTCCTCGTCGACCCCGTACGCCCCGACGACGTCCCGGACGAGCTCGACGACGCGCCGCGCCCGATCCGGATACCATCCGGAATCCGCGTGCGACGTCCAGCCCTGAGGCATGAGAACGACCATCTCAAAGCTTTCCGCGAAGCTCGCGTTCGAGTAAGTGACGCCCTCGGGGAACTCGAACGTCCACGTTGGTGTCGGATCAAAACTCGTCGACTGGTCCCGCGACAGCAGCCGAGGCAGCGACTGCGAGTTCATTACCTCGAACACGCCGTCGCCAGACCCATGCAAAAACACCAACATCGGCCACGACGCGTCGCCCTCGTGCCACCTTCGCGGCAGGAACAGCTGGAAATTCATCGCCTCGCCGCTCTCTCGTGACTGCCATCGCATCTTCGTACGCTCCCCCAACGGCGGCACCTCCCCGAACGCGAGGTACGACAAGCTCGCAGCGGTGTCCACTTGGCGCCGCCTCCGGCCGCTATCACCCGAGCCGCGCCGCCCTGCGGCGACGACGACCACGAGCACCATACGCCACGCCATCGGTGAGAGTGTGATCCTCAGACCGAGGGGATATTGATATCCCCTAATTAGCTTAGTCGGCACAACTAGAACGATGAGTGCCTCACGCCACGCACTCCTTGGATACCGCCGCCCGCGAGGTGCGGGAGTGTCTGCGCCCTCGGTTTGGTGGCCTTTCGTTGCGCGCCGTATGCTGCGTACGTCGCTTTGAGGGCCTTCCGGGACGCACCATTGGTCGACGACGACGCACCACGGGATTCCTTGGGCATGCGCGACGAACCACCGTGTTTCTGCTTGTTGACGGACGGGAGCCGCGGTCGCGACGACGAGACAGATGCCGTGCCCCCGCTCGTTCTGCGCCGCTGCGACGGAAGCCTCGTGCTCGCGGTGGACGAGGCGGCGTACTTTCGCAACGAGTCCTTTCGCCTCTCGACTTGCGTTTTCATGTCGATGAACTTTTGCTGTGCGGCGTTCTTGCCGCGACGACCCGACGCGGCGCCGACGTGCGGGGCGACGACGGGACCGCCGCGCGCGACGAACGGCCCGCCGCGGTTCTTCTTCCGACGTAGCCAATTATTAATGGCTTCGTCCTGGCGGCTGAGGTGGCCCGTCGATTCTCGCTGCTGGTCGCCCGGGACACTGTTGCTCGCGGCGCTCTCCTGTGACGGCCGACGACCGCGCGTCACGTGGTCCTTGCGTTGCTGCGCGCCCCGGATCGGTCGCGCGCCGCGATGCGCGAGCCGCACGGCGTAGACGTCCTTCGACGGTCGGTTCGACGATAAGGGGATGCGCTGCTTTGTGAACTTGAGCCCCGTCCGGCGGCGCTTCGAGGAGATTGAAGAAGATTTTTCGACCGTCGACTGGCTGCCTGCCGCTTGCTCGACCCGCTCGTAGATCGAATCCTTTTCGAGCGACGCGATGCGGCGCTCGAGATCGACCAGGCGGTCAAGCGAGCTGATGACCGTTCGGAGCGTGCCCTGTGCTTTGGGTCCCATCTTCTGTTTTTGAGCAGGCTCGTCGCCCGCGACTTCAGAATGCGATTCGAGCGGCTGTTGTCGTCGGGCGTTCGCGCGCGCGCGCTTGTAGGCTTCCTTTTTTGCGTGTAGCCGATCGCGCTCTTCGATCTGCGCCCGTAGCCGCTTGAGCGACGAAATGTGTCTGTTGACCTCGTCGTCGAGCCGCTGCTCTTCCTGCTGCTCGTTCGCCTGGTAGTCGACGACGAACTCCCGCGACACCTGGAGCGGCCTTGCTTGTTCGTCCTCGATAACGCGCTGCATCCAGGCCGCCTGCGACCTCAGCTTCTCGCTCCCGCGCGGCTTGGCGTCGCGCTCCTTCAGCTGCTTCGTCTTTAGCAGCGCCGCCTTGAGGGCCGCCTCGTTGGTAAGCTTGTGCCAGTTCAGCAGCTTCATCTCCGCCTGGAGCGTCTCCGTCTCCGGATTCGTCGTCGTCGTCATCGTCCCGACGGCCATGTTTTGTTGGACGCGGTGTATGTATCCTCAACACTCCATCGTCGTGTGCGTTGCGACGCCGCGCCGAATATGATACCGTATCCGTAACGAATCCTCCATGACGAGATATACATTATCAGAGAGAAATAATAATTATTACCCTAGAAACGGGTCTCGGAACGGTCTCTTCAACTGACGGAAACTTCTGAGGTTCGAACGAATTCCAAGCGAGATAGTCACTTCAAGGGGAACTGCATACAGAACGAATACAAGTAAAGGAGTCAGAGATCAATCTCAAAAAGCAAAACACCAACGAACAATATGCTCACGCCCTACCGCAACAGGTTTGATCAGATCTTCGACGAGATGATGGCCCTCGACCATCTCCCCGTCCGCCACACGCACTCGTCGATGCCGCAAATGGCGCTCGACTTGGCGGAGACCGACGCCGACTTCAAGATCAAGGTTGACGTGCCCGGCGTCCAGAAGGAAAATGTGACGCTCGATGCGACGCCAGACAACCAGCTCATCATTAAGGCCGAGCGTCGCTCTGAGAAGCGCGACGGTGATGGCGAGCACTACCACCGCGTCGAGCGCTCCTACGGAGCGGTCTCTCGCACGGTCCGTCTCCCCGAAACGGCTGACCTGGATACCACCACCGCAAAAATGGAAGACGGCGTCCTCGAGATCACGGTTGGCAAGCGGGAACCCCCAAAGACCTCCCAGCGCATTACCATCACCTAAGTTTTTTTTTTTTTCCGCACGACGTACCGACCACCCCTCCCGAAGGACCGAGCATCGTTACGCCCCGCCTCCTTCTCCCCATCTTAGCTACCTCGCTGCTTGATCATCCAACTAGGGGTTGGTCCTCTGGTTGTTTGCTTTATTTCGATTTTACAAGCGTGACGCTTTTCATTGAGATTCTTAATTGAATATAGTACTCTCCCCAGCAACGCCGGGATATAAGCCAGCGGCCTCACGTGCTTTTCGAGGACGAAAGGCGCCAATGCCAGGTACTATAGAGCGGCGCGTCCGCATCGGCCTAAAAAGGGCGATTTGTGGCCGAAATTCGAGCACCAGCGTTGGGTGAAGTTCGGTCTTCTTGCCCTAGTTCGGGCGAGGCTTGTCACAGACGCGAATCCGTTGAACGGCCGCGGAAGATGCATCGCACAGTGCTGGTGGCCGCTGCCAGCGCTTTAGCGACGACGACGACGACGACGACAACAACGTAGGTGTCCTTATTGCGCGCAGCCGATCGCGCTCCTCGATCTGTGCCCGTGGCCGCTTAAATGACGGGATGTGCCTGTTGACCTCGTCGTCGAGCCCCTGCTCTTCCCGCAGCTCGTTCGCCTGGTAGTCGACGACGAAATGCCGTGACACATGGAGCAGCCTCGCGTCTTCGTCCTAGATCACGCGCTGCATCCAGGCCGCCTGCGACAGCAGCTTCTCGCTCCCGCGCTGTTTGGCATCGAGCCCCTTGAGCTGCTTCGTCTTTTGCAGCACCGCCTTTGGGGTAGCCTCGTTGGCAAGCTTGTGCCAGTTCAGCAGCTTCATCTCCACCAAGAGCGTCTCCGTTTCCGGATTCGTCGTCGTCGTCGTTATCTTGGTAAAGGGATAGCACTGCGGGTAAAAAATTACCACCCTAGTCTTAAAACGGTCTCTTCAACACACGGAAACTTCTGAGGTTCGAACGAATTCCAAGCAAGATCACTTCAAAGGCAACTGCAAACAGAACGATACAAGTAAAGGAGTCAGAGATCAATCTCAAAAAGCAAAACACCAACGAACAATATGCTCGCGCCCTTCCGCAACAGGTTTGACCAGATCTTCGACGAGATGATGGCCCTCGACCATGTTCCCGTCCGCCATACTCAATCGTCGATGCCGCAAATGGCGCTTGACTTGGCAGAGACCGACGCCGACTTCAAGATCAAGGTTGACGTGCCCGGCGTCCAGAAGGAGAGTGTCACGCTCGACGCGACGCCAGACAACCAGCTCATCATTAAGGCCGAGCGTCGCTCTGAGAAGCGCGACGGTGATGGCGAGCACTACCACCGCGTCGAGCGCTCCTACGGAGCGGTCTCTCGCACGGTCCGTCTACCCGAAACGGCTGACCTGGAGACCACCACAGCCAAAATGGAAGACGGCGTCCTCGAGATCACGGTTGGCAAGCGGGAACCCCCCAAGACCTCCCAGCGCATCACCATCACCTAAGATTTTTTTTTCGGCACGACGTACCGACCACCGCTTTGGGGGACCGAGCATACTCGTGCCCCGCCTCCTCCTCCTCCCTGTCTCCACTTCCTCGCTGCCTAATCCTCCAACTTGGGGCTGGTCAGCGGGCTGTTTAGATTTTGCGCGCACGATGTAACGGTTCATATTAAGAGTCTTTTTCGAATACCATACTCCCCGAGCAACACCAAGATACTTGCCACCGTCTCGCGTCGTTATGAGAACGAGACGGCGCCGCGTCCATGTACGAAAGAGAGGCACGCTCGCGTTGGTGTATAGGAAAAGCGAGGTTTGGCCGAGGTTTGGGCACCCGAGTTATTTGAGTTCGGTCTGGTTGTCCTGGTTCGTACAAAAAAGTCGACTCGCGATTCCGTTAAACGGCCGCGGAAGATGCATTGCCTCTTGCTGGTTGCTGGCGCCAGCGCCCTGGCGACGACGACGAGGATGAGTCGCGTCGATGCCGTGGCACGGATGGAGGAGTGGTTTGTCGAGGTTGGCGGGTCTCACGAGCTCGTCGCCGCTGCCGAGATCCTGAACGAGGGGATCGGGCTGGTTGCAACACGGGACGTGCGCGCCGGCGAGGTGTTGGTGAGGACGCCGCGGCACGTGTGCCTGGCCGCGGCGGACGGGCCAGCGTGGCTCAGGCAGACGGTCGGGAGCGCGGCGGGGTTGACAGCGGCGGGGGCAGTCGCGTGTCGAGTGTGCGACGAGCTGGCGCTAGGAGAGGGTTCGGCTTTCGTGCCATTCTTTGCGTCGCTGCCGACGATGGAGGACCTCAGCGACGTGCCGGCGTTGTGGCCTGATGGCGCCGAGCTTCTCGCGGGGTCGCAGTCGGGCCGGTCACGGCGCGAGATTCTCGACAGATGGCAGGTCGAGTTCGACGAGGCCAACGCCAGGCGCGCGACGCGCGGCGAGCCGCCGTACGACTGGACTGTCTGGTGCCTCGCGCAGACCCTCGTGATGAGCCGCGGCTACAACGTTCCAAGATTCGACTACGCTGTCGTGCCATTCGTTGACCTCGTCAATCACGCCGATCGTCCGTCGGCCGAGGTCGACTTTTGCGACGACGCCGTCAGGCTCGTCGCCCGGCGCGACGTGTCGCGCGGCGAGCAGGTGTACGCGACCTACTCGGGTGGCGGCACCATGGACGGCCTCAAGATGCTCCAGGCCTTCGGGTGGCTACCAGACGAGGTTGTCGCCGCGTGCTCGGTCGACTGCGTCGAGGCCCTCCGTACCCGCGACGCCTACGCCGATGCCAAAATTGCGCTCATGGATGCGGGCGCTCCGGGCGCGGGCCGCGTCGTTGTCGCCGGCGACGACGACGTCCCGCGCGCTGCCCGAGCCGCCCTTGTTGGTTTCCGGTTGGCTGCTATGACGGAGGACGAGCTCGCCGCGACCGCCGACGCTGCCGACGCCTCGCCCTGGTACCTCGGCTATCCCGTGAGCGACGCCAACGAGCGCCGCGCGAGAGACAGTGCCATCGGCCTCCTCAAGCGCAAACTCCAGGCTCTCGACGCCGAAGAGCCCCGTCGTAGACGAGCCGCAGTCGTTTCTGCCAGCCGACGGCGTGCCGACCTCGCCGCCGCGACCGTCCTCGGAGAGCGACGAGCACTGCGCGCGCTCGTCGACTGGTTCGTCGCCTACAACCCGTCTGGTGCTGCCGCCGCTTCTTCTCCTTCTTATGGAACGTCGTGAGCGCGCCGGACTGGTAAAATAAAGCTCGGCCCCACCATAAGGCGTTAAGCTCCTTGGCAGGTTAAGCTCCTTGGCAGAACGACGACATTAATTAAAAGGCGGCGAAGGCGCCGTTTCCAAGGGCGATCGGCGGAGTGCGTGCGTCCCGGGTTGGTGAGATGCCCTCTCTCTGATGGAACATCAGTTCATACAAGGCTATGTATGGTTAATGCCGCGAGGCGTTTGTTTGCTTGTTGCCGCCGCCGACTTGGCCGTGGACGTTTGGTTTTGGCAGTGGGCGTTTGGGTGTCTGGTAGAAGCATCGGAAGATCGGAAAGAGGAAGTGTGTTTCGAGGTTGTGAGGCAGGAAGGAGACTGCTCGATTAAGGTCGACCACTACTATGAGCTACCACCACACAGCGAGGTGGACCAAAAGAACGTGTTGGAATTGCGACGGACGGACGGACGGGCGGACGGACGGACAGACGGACGGACTCTCTGCGGCGCAATCCCCCCCCCCCCAGCTCCCCACGTGCAGAAGAAAATCCTGTGGGTAAGAGAATACTGTCGATCGCTCTCATGCGAGGACCATCTCGGCCTTAGTATATAACACCACGGCGACGGCATACACCACCTGATCGATCAAGGGTATCGAGCCGAATCTTCCGCGCGGCGCGACGCTGGTGTACTCTTGCCTTTCTCGATTATCTTGGTCCTGCGCAGCACCTGCGTCGAGGACTTCGCCGATCATACAGACGATATATATTACCACCTAGGCAAGGTCCATGGCCTGGGCATTAAAGCACACCCCCAATTAAAACTAAATGAAGTGCGCTATTTATTCGCCTGCCTGTCGAGACGTGTCACGTCGCGATTATGTCGCGCGAGACGGGCTGGCGCGAGGTGATATCACTATTTATACTTGTTTACGATAATATTACCATATGCGCTAGACCACAGCCGCCGCGTCAGACTCAGCCGGCTTTTCCGTGCGGACGCCGCCGGGGGTGTGCGGCTCGTCGAGAAAGGCCGTCGGCTTGGACTCATCTGCAAAGACGCGATTGGCGACTGCCATCAGCATCTGGATGCACATGACAAGAATGGGAAGTTCGACGGCCATGGCGGCAACGGCGTCGGACTTGCTGCTGGAGATATTTTTGTCGATCATTGAGATAGAAGCGGAGGCGACCACGGCGATGCTGCGATAAGTATCGGCGAGCACATGCGTTAACGCGCTCCTCACGTTTAACCCCCCTTCCTTCTCGAGAACCTCTGGGTCGGTGAACGTGAGAATCGCCTTGAAGGCTTCGGGAAACGCGAAGAAGAGCACGAGATTAACAACGTCGAGCAAAAGGTTTGATAGCCCGAAGATGAGGACGATGCGCAGCTTTACCCCGCCGCCTCCCGATGATAAGAGCTCGTCGATAGCGTCGTAGAGAACGTAGATCATAACGCCCGTGAGCGCGATAGCCGACAAGCACGGGCCTGCTGTCGTAAGCCAGCTCGAGCCATCCTTCTTTGCCTGCCGGATCGCGATGAAGTTCCCGAGATAAGTGCAGGCGTCCACAAGCATTGCGCTCGCGTCACCAAGTAAAGCGAGCGAGTTGGATATGAACGCGTACAACAGCTCCATGATAGCGAAGGTTAGGAAGCTCAAGAAAGCTACGAGCAACGCCACCTCCGACCTCGTGGACAAGAATTCGCTCATCGTTCCGACGTTGGTCGAGGATCACCTATGCTCTCCTGTCTACCTAAAGATTGGCCACCAAATAAAACCGCGGAAAAGCTTTAGTTGTATTTACGTATATAACAAGTGCAGGCCAGTAAGTTCACCTATCTCTAACCCCAGTAAGTTCGCCTGTTCACCTGGTCCCGTTAAGTTCACCTAGTCCCAATCTCTAACCCCAGTAAATTCGGCGTAAACCCAATCTCTAACCCCAGTAAGTTCGGCGTAAACCCACACCCACTCACCCCACTCTCCTTTGAGCTCGTCGCTCTCACCCCTGCCAATCTAAGCTGCTTTGATCCGCACACGCCGCTAAGCTTTGAGTTTACTCTAAAAGCCCCAGTAAGTTCGCACTTGGTCTCAGTAAGTTCACCTGGTCACTTAGTTCACCTAGTCCCAATCTCTAACCCCAGTAAGTTCACCTGGTTCCAGTAAGTTCACCTGGTCCCAGTAAGTTAACCTATAGTGCGCGTGTAGACGCCGGGAGGGGGCTTATCGGTATTGCGCAGCAGGTGTGGGGTAGGGTGGAGTCGTCGACCCAGAAGAGGGTATCCTCGGGGTTGCCGATCGACAGAGAGCCACGTAGAGCTGGACGTGGCAGAAGACGGGCTTGGGAAAGAGGACGCCGACCTCGCGGGCGTCTGGCCCTGGCTCTTGTTGATCGTTTGGCGTAGGCGGGCCTTAAGCGATACAGGTTGGAGGAGCCTCGGTGACAACGACACGATCGATCACGTATCTGGTACCGTTGCAGTGGCCGTGCGACGGGTCGAGGTTGCGAAGACATCAAGCTCGCGATCGAAGTCAGCATGCCGTTGGTTGTCAGGGAGTTGAAAACTCTACAGTAAAGAGCGAGGCGTCGTCTTCCGACCCAGCCTAGTCAGCCGAAAAGAACTCCGACGCCTCGTCTCCGGGAAAATAAAGGCCGCGGTCATGCGCGCGGCGTTGTCAGCATCGACAACATCGTTTCGACGGGGCGTGAGAATGGCGCGCTGAAAGAGCCGCCGCGGCTCGTGGAAATAGTCTGCGAGGTCGCCGTAGACGGCTTGGAGGATCACTGTCTGGCTCTCGCACCTACCTGATCCTTACTCTCGCGCCTACCTGATCCTTACCCTAAATCGAGGGACAAACAGACAGACAAACAGACAGACAGACAGACAGACAAACATCTGTCGATTAGTAGTTAGGAGGATAGCCGAGTACGTACAGGCGGCCAGTTACTAAAACCAATAACCCTTTGGTTCAAAAACTAGCCCTCTCGAAGAGAAGGTTTCGGTCGTCTTCCGGTTATTCTCGCGATGAACCGCGTCATGGCTCGCGCCTTCGTGGCGAGCGACGGCGGACCGCCACGCGGCTCGGGATGACGAGACAAACCATCCGGCGGCCAGCGAGGTGGGAGACCACCCGCCGCCCATCGCCGACTTCACTCCTCTCGCGGATTCCGACTGACGGCCAGGTTCGGTCGAGCTCTCGGGCGTCCTCGAGGTGCGCTGAGAACGAAGGGTGAGCACTTCGACAAAGAGTTGCCGATCGTCGTGAAGAGGGGTCGGAAGGAGCATCGGCCGCAGGAGAAGCACCTGATTTGGGAGGTGCATCAGCGCGACCCGGTGCTCCCAGCATCCCGCGATGCCAATGGCCCGCGCAGGCGAACCTTGACCTCGAAGCGCTTCTGACTTGAACACTGTGTTATGTAGTTTCAACCAAAGGCCCTGCTGCGCCGGCCACTAATCTGGCTCGCTCTCTTCGATAGAGACGCATACCCTCGTGCTGGAGATCGGACCCGCGCTTGCAACACTGAGGGCAATGAGAATGCGCCGGTCTTTCTTGCACATCGTTGGCAAAATCACATTAGGCTGAGATGCAACTCGAGCTGGCGCTGATTACGTCGCTGTAGGATATCAATATGCTCGGGCGGCGCGACGCCGAAGCACGTTCCTCTCTCGCCGCGCCGGCACTGACAACTTAACTGCAGCTCGAAACTACAGCCGCCGTGCCTCCCTTTGAGCGGCAGGCTTATTTTTTGCCTGCGGCCGCGGAGGGTGTAAATGAGCACACTGGCGTATTCGTAGTCACAACGTGGTTGTGAGCTTATTGCAAAAAAGGAATCAGGCGCGGCATGTCGACCTTCTGCTCGGAGGAGGACACGCTGGTGTCAGTGTTACACGCCGATAGTTATTGCTGACCCAGCACACCTCCTGGGGGGGGCGCGCCACGGTGGAAGGAACGTGGGCGGTACCGTAGAATGGTGCTACCTCCGCCGACCTAGCGGCGGCTGCTGGAAACTAGATGCGTTTTGGCGGGCATGCGTCGCCGGACAAGGGGCGAGGAACTGGCCGGTTAGGGCCTGTCTTCTCTGCATTAACACCGGGTGGTCACCGCCACATGAGAAAGAGGCGTCCTGTAGAGAGCGCGGACTGCGCGAAGCCCCCCCCCCGGTGGCGGTCGCGGTTTCGTTGTTCGAGGCAAGGGAGGCGGCGAGGAGGCAGTAGACCTTTCGCTGGAAGGTGTCTCGGCGCCTCGCCGTTTCGTAGTCGGCAAAGCGGCGTGCCCCGACAGCGCAGAGGTCGCGTTTCTTGATCAGAGCGAGGCCACGGTCGAGGGCAATGGCGGCCTCAAACTCGTGTTCGGCCTTGTCGGCCATGGTGTGATGCTTGACCTGCGTCGGGCCGTGGATTGTCGAGTTCGCGCCATCGTGCGTCACGAGCGGCCTTGATGTCATGTACGGCTTACACGTAAGGTAGACGAGCGAATCGGCCTCGGTAAAGTTGGTTGGGCTATAGTCGAATGTTTCGAGGATGCGTCGCATGCAGGCTCGGTTCAAAACGTACGCCATGGTCCCGTAGCCGTAGCCCCGGACAAGGTGTCGCGGTTCGAGCGCGAGAAGGCCGCGGCGCGTCCACGAACTGCCCATCGTGTACAGCTGGACCACCACACCCATCCCCCTCGAGTGAAGCATGGCCTCGACGAAGACGTTGAAGAGCTCAAAGTCGAAACGTTCGAACGTGACGTCATCCTCCGTCACCAATGCGACCTCGTCGCCTGCGTCGTACGAGCTTCGTATCGTCTCGACGTGCGATAACGTGCATGCGACCTCGGCGAGCGTCAGATTAAGGCCTTCCTTAGCATCTTCCAACGTCGCATTCTGCGGGGAAGATCTCCGTCCGAGCATGTTTGGGAAGGGTGTCACCAGCTGCGAGTGCACTCGCCGCCACCCGTGCCCGCCAAGGTTCCGCGCCCGCAGCACCGAGGCCGCGGTCTCGACGTCGGTCGCGCGAATCTTCCGAGACTCGATGACTTTGTTCCAGCAATTATTTTTTCCTTGACACCGCGCCGCAGTTTGGTGAGCTGCGGCGGATAACTTGGCAACGTGAGCGCTTATGTGGACCGCGCGCACAGGGTCCCAATCGGTGCTCACGTAGTAGTGCGGCACCACTTGCGCCGCGCTCACCAGCGCCGCAACGAGGCCCATCGGAAGACCAACGATGAAAAAAACAACGGAACAAAAAGACAAAACGCGCAAGGGGGGGTAAGGTAAGACTTAGTGCGGACGCCGGAAGTAAGTAACCTTGCGAGACGGACGATGAGGTGCCGTTGCACCAGTCCTCCTCACATCGAAAACACACGATCGAGTAGGGTAAGTGTTTTGTTTTTTCCTTCGGCGTTGACACGAACCCAAGTGCGATGTTTGTACACATCGCCTTGGTGGCCGCTGTGCCGGTCGATCTTGGCGACATCCCTTCCGTGCTCGGCGAACGTACGCGGATGCGGTGGCGGGGCTATGGCACCCCCATCCACTTGCAGCTGTTCTTGCCGCGGATCTGGACGCCCCAGAAAAAGTGGCCACTCGTTGTCTTCTTGCACGGGGCCGCGGGGAACGGCTGGACCGCAATGAACTCCCAGTCGCTGCCACGGCTCCTCTCGCGCGACCAGTCGACCGCCGCGAATCCCGCCAAGACGTGGACTCTGGAGTTTGGAGGGACACGATATGCGAACGAGACGTTTGCCGACGACTTCAACTTCGTCGTCGTCATGCCGCAGTCTGACTCGTCGGCGACATCATCGGGCTGGAATCGCGGCCGCCTCCTGGAAGTGAAGAGCCTCGTGAATGCGGTGGTCGACCACTACAGCATCGACACGGCGCGCGTCGTGCTCACGGGCCAATCGAACGGCGCGGTCGGCGCGTGGTTGTTCGCGATCCACCACCCGGAATTATGGAGCGCCGTGGTCCCCATCTGCGGGGCTTCGCCCATCCACCCGCCGATCGTCGCAGAGCACTTGAGGGGTGTGCCGATCTGGGTCTTCCACGCCGCGACAGACGCCCACGTTCCCGTCGCGCGTTCCGACGAACTCGTCGCCGCCATAAAAGCCAAACGCAACAAAACCCGAGATAAAGCCCCAATCAGGTACACGAGGTACCTAGCTGCACCAAACCCCGTTGACCCCGCCTTTGCCGACTTCACCGGTCACGCGAGTAGACCTCCTCGACGACGCGAGATAATTTACCGCGCAGGCGAGCTTCGAGTTGGCGTACCGCGACGCCGACCTCTGGGACTGGCTGGCGACACAAACGAACCACAGGCGGCGTCCCCACGGCTAAATAGCACTGCGTCTTTACTAGTTGTCCAGAGAGAAGAATGCCGCTCGCGAGATCAAGTGAAGAATAAGATGCCCGAACCAGACGACGGCGAGGCGCCCGGACGGTCGTCGTCGTCGCGGCGGGAAATGTGTCCTTCCGCAAAAGGCTCTTCTCTTTCGCCACCTCCTCGTCGTCGGTCGAGAATGAGAAGGTAGTCGTCGTCGTCGTCGTCGTCGTCTTGGGTGGTAGCTGACCCATACCATAAGGCCCGTCGCTCCGCCGCGTCCTCCTCGCGGGCGCGGGGGCACCGAGGCCTGATCGCAACGGGGTCCCACGCGTTCATGATGAGGGCGTGGGGGTCGGCGCGGTGGTGGCTCGTCGGTCGCACAGAGTTCTCCATAAAAGGTCGCTTCGCGAGCTCGCGTCGGATATTGCGGTTTCTGCGGTAGGTACGCGCGTGAGGGGCAATCGCGTCGTCGACGGTCGCGGCTGCCTCGGTGCAGCGGCGGCGGTGCGCGCTGAGGCCGAGGCGCCACTCGCGCATGGTGTGGTAGGACATTGCCCGATGCAGGGTTAGCGGCTCCTCCGGGCGTC
>JAQMWT010000630.1:0-40036 GCA_029834535.1 Chrysophaeum taylorii | reverse complement strand
GTGCAGGCCGAGTAAGTTCACTAAGTCCCAATCTCTAACCCCAGAGAGTTCACCTGGTCCCAGTAATTTCGTATAAGTTTAGTTATTACCTGGTCAGTAAGTTCACCTAGCTCACACCAACTCCTCCTTGAGCTCGTCGCTCTCGCCTCCGCCAATCTAAGCTGCTTTGATCCGCACGCGCCGCCAACCTTTGATTTACTCTAAAACCCTTTACTCTAAAAAACCCAGTATGTTCACCTGGTCCCAGTTTCACCTGGTCACTCAGTTCACCTAGTCCCAGTCTCCAACCCCTGTAAGTTCACGTGGTCCAGTAAGGTTCACTACAGTGCATGTGTGACGCCGGGAGGGGGCGATCGGTATTGCGCAGCACGGGGGGTGTGGTCGTCGATCAGATGGTATATCTGGGGATGCCGATCGACAGAGAGCCACGTAGAGCTGGACGTGGCAGAAGACGGGCTTGGGAAAGAGGACGGCGACCTCGCGGGGCGTCTGGCCCTGGCTCTTGTTGATCGTTTGGCGTAGGCGCGGCCTTGAGGGATACAGGTTGGAGGAGCCTCGGTGACAACGACACGATCGATCATGTATCTGGTACCGTTGCAGTGGCCGTGCGACGGGTCGAGGTTGCGAAGACATTAAGCTCGCGATCAAAGTGAGCATGTCGTTGGTTGTCAGGGAATTGAAAACTCGACTGTAAAGAGCGAGGCGTCGGCTTCCGACCCAACCTAGTCGGCCGAAAAAAAGAACTCCGACGCCTCGTCTCCGGGAAAAAAAGGCCGCGGTCATTCATGCGCGCGTTGTCAGCATCGACAACATCGTTTCGACGGGGCGTGAGAATGGCGCGCTGGCTAAAAGAGCCGCCGCGGGTCGTGGAAATAGTCTGCGAGGTCGCCGTAGACGGCTTGGAGGATCACTGTCTGGCTCTCGCGCCTAACTGATCCTTACTCTCGCACCTACCTGATCCTTACCCTAAATCGAGGGACAAACAAACAAACAAACAGACAGACAGACAGACAGACAAACATCTGTCGATTAGTAGTTAGGACTAAATTATCCTTTTTGCTAATGGTAATATCTTCTTGTCTCTGGCTGCCGCCTGGCGCGGGCGCACGAGGATGCATGGGACGGGCTTCGCACTGATCTCCGTATGACGCTGGCTTTCCACGGCGGCGCTGGTTACGGTGACCTCGCCAAAGTCCAGCTTGTCGATGGTGCTCAAGACGCGAGTTCGTCTCCAGGGGCGTCCTCCTGGACCCCGCCGCTCCGACACCCCTAAGCTTCAACGCGCTCTTCTCAGCGCGAATCATCTCGTGCCGTTGCGCTCCGGCGACTCGGTCGCGGCGTCAACGTGGGATCGCTTCTCTACCAACTTCATCGGCTCGTACCCCACCTCCTCATTTTCAGTACCCAATCGCTTCTGGGCCGAGATGTGCGACCAATACTTAAGCTATTCCTTCTTCGCCGTGCGCGGGCCTCGTGGGTCCCCAATTTCGTGCACTGACGCCGTTCTCGACGCTCGCGGAAAGAACCTCCGCAACGATCACCACCTCCTCAAACGCGAAACAGCGCGGACTGTCTGGCATGACGACCTATTCGGCCTTATCCTCACCTCCTTCCGCGAGGCTTGTATCCCCGCCTTGTCCGAGGTCTTCGGCATCTTTGCTGACGTCGTCTCACCTGCTGTCCGCTTCCGCCTCTCCAAGGCCGGTATCAAGTTTACCTCGCCGAATATGACGTCGTGCCTGATATCATCGTTTCGCTCAACAGTGAGCAACTTTTCGAGACGCTCGCCTGGGGCACGCTGTATACTCCGTCTACCCCACCCACCCTTCCCATGTCGATCCTCGCGCAGCGAAAGTCCACAACCGCCGCGCTCGGACCGTCGACGCTACCATCACCGCTTCCACCCAGTCTCCCGAGCCCCATCAAGTAGCGCCTGCGCAGACACTATCGCTGGCCTCGTCTTTGTCGCCTTAGGTGAGGCCAGTGCGGCATGCGAAGAATTCGCCGAAATCAACGCGCGTACGAATCGCAGTGCGGACGCGGGTTGTATGCGGCTGTGCCAATTTCGCCGAGGCCGAGGCATTCCGAGTTTACCGCATCTACCGGGAGTGGGGCCTCGCCACTCCCTTGGGCCAAGCACATTGCGCCCTGACCGCCCTCATCCACGCCGTCGCGTCGGGCAGCCTCCCCCAGGCCGCCCGCGCCAAGCATGACGCCACACTCTGTCGCAAGTACGGTACTTCAGACGGCAGGACGCGTACGTCCTGCGGGAGGATCCCCTCCCCTCATCGCCAGCCCCGCGTGTAGGCCACGACCCTGATTAGGCTTCCGGGTACATCCGCGTTCTAGGTACCGCCCACTTGGTACCTATGTCTTCAGCCCTTCGGGCCGCTTACGCCTTCCGCAAAAACCTCCGTGCGCTTTATCTCTGGAGCGCTGCCTTCCCATTTTTAGCAGATGCTTTTTTTTTTTGAAGTGCTGTCTCCTCCTGCCTCCCCCATAGTTAGCAATAGCTTTTTGGATATTTTCATCCCCCGACGCCGCTCACACCTTACCAAGCCCTTCGTTCGCGGCGGCGGCGGCCCCTTAAAGTGCTCTCTCTTGGCTCCCGGTCTTAGCACTCGCTTTTTACAAACCACCCCAGTGCTTCGGCGATGACCCGATCGATAATAGTGCTTTGGGGCATATCCGCATCTCCGGTGGATTCGCCAACTGGGCACCTTGGCCTATCCACCTGCTCACACCTTTCCAATCCCCTTGCGCGCGCCACCGCCCCCCCCCCCTTTTGCAGTCGACTTGACAAAACCCCTCTTCTTCGCGTCTCTTGCTCCCACCCCCCCTTTACTCTCATTCGCGCCTGAAGTCTCTAGCCGCTCACGTGATTACGCCTCGCCAAAGACCTTCACGCACAGTCAACCCCCCCCCCTTGAGTTTGCAACGTCGACTGCTAAGAGGGGGCGGTGGCAAGCAGGGGCGTTTGGCGGTGTCTAAAATGGTGTCTAAAATGTCGACTGCTAAGAGGGGGGCGTGCGTTCATAGTGTCTAGCAGTCGCCTTATCAAAAAAACTCCGCCTGTGATTCGAATGCTTGGCGGCGGCGGCGGCGGCGGTGGTGACAAGTAAAGGGGACTAGTAAAGTGCTGTAGGATGTGACGAAAGGTCAAGAGTTGTCGTTGGCGGCCGTCGTCAGCGCCGTTTTAAGCCTGCGCGCGCACGTTCTAAGGAGAATAATAAATGCGTCAGGAAGCTTCTTTCTCTTCTTGTTGATTGAGACACACGTAGTACACGTACGCACTTGGAGAGAAGATCGTCGCGATGGTCGTCAACTTCGAGCATGTGGCCCCGACAAACGAGCTCGGCGAGCGGGCGGGGATCCCGATCGGGCGACGCGAGCGCGCGCTGCGCGTCTCGCGCCCAGGAAGCCGCCTCTTTGACGAGGTCGCGCAAGCACGCGAGCGCGAGCGGGACGAAGCAGCGCGCGTCGTCGACGCGATCCTTCGAGTCGGCGATCGCTGCCTCGCAGGCGGCTCGCGTCGCCGAGGGTAGCGCGCGTTTCCAGCATTCGTCGCGCGCGCGCGCGATTCCGAGGAGTGGCAAGGGGTCGCCGCGGGCGCGACGACAAAACGCGCACTCGAAGTCGTCGTTCTCGCTCGGGACTGCGGGCAGGCGCAGACAGGTGGGGTGGTACCACGAGTCGCAGACGCCGCAGCAGACGAGCGTGGCGTCTCTGTCTTGGTGCGCTTCGCGCAGAGAGGTTGGCATCGCGGCGAACTCGGGCAAACGGCACAGGCAGTGAAGAACTGCCTTTTTCTTCGAGCGCGCGGCGGCGCGGCGCGCGGCGGGCTCGAGGAGCGAGGCGAGGTCGAACGGCGCGTCGTCGCTGTCGACGCCCGCGAGCGACCGGAGCGCGTCCCGGGCCCACCTCGCGCTCGAGGGGCCGTCGGGTTCGGGCTCGTCGCGCCGTCGCGTCGCTTTCTTTTTTTCCGACGGCTGCTTCTCGCGCGGCGGCGGCGGCGGCTCCTCTTTCCGTCGCGTCGACGGCTTTTTGTTCTTCTTCGTTTGCGGCGCCGCCGCGGCATTCTTCGTTTCGCGAGGCGCGGCGCCGGGCTCGTTTCCCCCGTTTTTGGCACCGATGATGCCCGAGCAGTTTGCCGCGCCGCAGCGACAAGGCTGCGCGTGCGTGACGTCGGCGACGCCACCGCCCGCATTGTAGTCGTAGCAGCATTCGGTGAACTTGGGAATATCGCGCGTCGCGACGAGTACGAGCCGCGGCTCTGGCCCGACAGTCCATTTCTCGAGCGCGCAGTTGGGATCGCACGAGTGGTTGGCGAAGCGCGCGTAGGCGCCGCGGCGCTCGGCGTCGAGGTAGAGGCCGTCACCGAGCGCGGCGAAGTAAAATGGGGCACTCGGGTCGCGCGCAGCCCGCCGCGCCGCGAGCTCGGCCCCGGTAATCACCTCGCCCCGGTACTCGCCGACGACGGCGCCGCGCTTGACGTCGACGCGGCATCGCAGACCAAACCCGCGCTCGTCTCCCGTGTCGAACACGTCCGAGGGAGGGTACTGCCGTCGCTGAATGACTGTGTTGGCGCACGGGAGCCTCGTGCCCTCGATGTTTCGACGCCGACGTCGCCGGCTCGGGCCGGACCGAGACGACGACGACGACGACTCGGAGGACCGCGCGCCGCCGCCGCAACAGAATCCAACCGGGCACTCCATGAACAGCTGCCGGTTCACGCAGTTCTCGCCGCATCCGTCTTCCACTTTGCAGTCGCAGCGTGGCCACTCGTGCGCCGGCGTCGAGCCCAGCGCGTCGCGCGACGCCGGCCAGACGTACGCGTTCTCCGAGAGCGCTACCCACCGCTTCGGCCGCGCCCTCGACTTCCACGCCGTCGTCTCGATCGCCGCGCTCGGCTCGAACTCGGTGAAGTTGCCCTCGATCACCATCGCCCTCGCTGACGCCCGAAACGTCCGATCCTCCTCGCCCCGCTCGAACCCGACGACCGCCGGCTTTTCCCCGGGAGCGAGCGCCGCCTACGCCAGACGCGAGCGCACCTTTTTCCTTTTCCGTCCTTCGAGGAAACTGACCCGAAGTGCGCCGGAGCCCTTGACCCGCTTCGCCGGAGCCCCGGCCAAGCCCAGCGCGCGCGCAATCTCGGCGCGGCTTCCTGCGCGCGCTCGACTCGACCCAAACCCCGGCCAACCGCGCGCCACGTACGGTACTTCTTTCCCGCCTCGTCGTAAAAGTAACCTGCGCGATCATCCTCACGCCGTCGTCATCGACCCGCACGATCCAAGTCGCCGGCGCCTGAGTCCCGTCGTCAATCAAAAAGCCTCGCAACACAACAATCACTCACTCCTCCCCGTCGATCGGGTGTACACCTCGGTGCGCCACGACGCTACCATCGACGCCTCGCCTGCCACCCCCTCGACAGACTACAACATCACACCTACCCCCGCACGACTCGACGAACCGTGCCAGCTCCTCCATCGCCGCCGCTGCGCCCGTGTCATCCTCGACGAGCGGCATGAGAGAGAAGCCGCCGTCCGCGTTGCTGGGCCTTCAACGGACTCCGCTATTCGTGGTGCCACCGTGGCCCGGAGGCTGGCTGGCTCTACAAGGGCAGGCTCTCCTCGCCCGGTCAGCACTGGGATCCAGTGGATAAAAATTTTACACGGTACTCGCGGGCAATATAATGGCAGGCACGGGCCTGAGATGCGGCACCTGGTCCCACCGATGTCGCTGATAGATAATAAGTGGGCACGGACGTACCTTATATTGCCAGGTATTTAACGACGAGTGTTCGGGATGAGCGAGCGTAGCGCACCACGTTCTGCGCACAGACCGATGTGACGAGGCCACCCCCTTTTCGTCGCAACACCCGGCCCTTTAAGGGCGCGAATACACGGCGGGCCCTAAAGCTCTATCGAAGCTCCAAGCAGCAGCTCGGGTCGAGCGACGAGGAGGGTCGTCCGATTATAGTTCGTCGAGAAGTTTGCAAATTTGTCACTTTCGCGGTGGGGGGGGGGGTGTCTTCCGGCGCTTGACTGTTGCGGGATGAAGGCCATTGCGGATCCCCACAACCCCCCGGTCATTTGAGCTTCTGTCGAGCTGTTCTACTCTCGGCGCCCAAGCCATGTAATAACTTAGAGGAGCAGGTGGGGAAGCTTAGGACTCAGGGGCTTGAGATGGTTTTGGGTGCTTTGATTGGGGATAGCGGCAACGGACGGGCGAAGGAGGCGCGTTTGGACTTGGCGACAAGCTCGTCGGCTTTGGCTTTGAGTCTGAAGACGTCTAAGTCAACGGGCTTTGTCTTCTTGGGCGGTGGCGCGGGTGCGTTCTCAATACCCTAGGCGAACTTGGCCCGAAGACTCTCGGGAAGCCAGGCGAGCTGGAGTTTCATGCCGAAATGCGCTTCGAAGTGCCTGATGAGGGCGATCTTGCCGGCGTCGGGGTGGGTGTAGGCTCCGACGTTGTAGGTCGCGAGCGTCTCTTTGATCTTTCTTCGACGCGCAGCCCTTGATCTTCGAGACGCTCCACGCGACGCTACGTCATCTCCTTCGAGTTGGAAGCGCCGGCTCCGGCCTAGAGGTTGGCAGAGGTCAGGCGCGCGCCGCCGGTGACTGTGGTGTCGGCATCCGGGTCGGCTCAGCGGCGGCGTGTTTGCGAAACGATGGGAAGAGGGACAGCGCGCCCGAGCTCAGAGTCGTCAAAAGGCTTGCTGCCTGCGCTTGCGGGCGGCGGTCTGCTGCTCCTTTCGGAGCTGGATCCAGTCCGGGGTAGCGTCATACCCGATAGCCTCGAACGCCGGGTTCTCGGACGTGGCATTCGCGTAGCACGCGAAACATAGCCTCCAGCGGTCATGACGCAAATGGCCGCCTCGTCGACGAGTGTGGACTTGGCGCTCTCCCCCAAGACTGGCACCTCGGGGGCCATCTCCAATACTAACAGTCTTCGTCCCGATTATTCGTCAAAGTGACCCGAAGGTCTGAAACTAGTTTCTAAATTGAAGTTATGACTCGTTCTGACTCGGTTCTTGACGAGAATCGCTTCGCTACGAGACTTAGTAGTGTTTACCTCGAACTCAGTCTCCATCGCGTCGTCGGTGGGGATGGTATCGGTGTCGCCGGGCTGGTCATACTTGGCGAGGACGCCTTCGTTCCCAACGATTCCTTTGAAGTGGCCGTTTCCCAGCTTGCCAATGAGATCGCACACCTTGCCGTAGGGACCCTTTGTCGTCTCCTGGATGAGTTTGCGGCGGAGTTGTGGGCCGAGCTTACGGCGGAACGTCGCAAGCAACTCGCGCCCCATCAACCCGGCTGGCGGCGCGAAGTTGTGCTCGTATTGGCGCAGAACAGCGACGAGAGCGGCGTGGTCAATCTATGAGAGTTGGATCTTGTTGCCGGCTTTCTCGGTCTCGAAGAGTGTTTTAGTCGGGAGCTCATTCTCGAGGCTCATGAGCTTCGCGATAGATTCATGACGTTCTCCTTCTTCTTCTGGTTGGTGGCGGCCTCGTCCAGGAGCAAGCACTTCGGGATCGTAAAACTCCTCCTACCCATGCCAGAGATGACGAAACTCGAGTCGTCGGCCACCATGTCGTCCCCTTTACTCTTCTTCTGGTTTGGCGTCGCCGTCGCCCTCATCGCCTGGTCGACGACACCACGGATATGGTGAGAAAGTCTGCCGATCAACTTGTCGGATCCGAAGATGTCCGGGGTGTGGTACGTCGCGTTGAGCTGGGGGTCGCGGTTGATGATGAGGTAGAGAAGCTCGACGCCGCGTTCGATGCCCTCCATGCAAACATGCTGCATGTTGATGCTCTCGACCGTGGAACTGCTGTGCGTGGTCACGCTCTCGGCAAGTTTGCGTAGATGTACTCGATCATCACGCCCGCGAGCTACGGCAGGTTCTCGTCGAGGTTGCGGCGGCGATCCGCGCTGAGATTGACGACGTCGTGGATGAACTGGTTGAGCTTAACCAAATAGCCCTGCGCATCGTAGCACATCGCCACGCGTGGAATTGCGCCAGGACGTCGCGCGCGGTAGCTGGGTCCATCTTGAGGCTGGGGATGCAGTAGACCGCGCACGGCAAATCGTTCTCCAGGAAGTCGTTAAGGAGGCGGATGAGGAGCTTATCCAGGTTTGCCTGAAGGACCGGGTGGTAGGCCCGCTGAGTAGCAAGCCACGCCATAAGGAGCACGACCGTCGCGCGGGGTAGGCAGCTAGCTCGGTCTCAGCCTGCTGCAGCTTGGTCTTAGCATCCTCTTTCTCGTACTCGCTTAGCCTCCGCCCCATGCACTGGGCTGGTCAATTGTTAGTTAGGTAGATCTCGTACTCGAGGTGCCGGACACGCGCTCCCAGCCTCGCGATCTCCGTTGAGTGATCCTCAGCTTCGAGCTTGCGCTTAGCCATGACGGCCCCAGGCTGCCGGTACTGGGCTGGCAACGGCGCGCTGTCGTGTTGGTACGCGACCAGTATGCGCGTCCGGAATTCCGGCGGGAGCCTCAATCGCCGCAGGCCCGCTCCGACGTGTTTGATCGCGTCCATGCGCCGCGCTCGAAACATTTCCCGATGGCTCGTCGTCCGGTTCTGCGGTGGGAGCTCCTCGGCGACTTGCTTGTCCATATCTAGGAAGTGTTGACGGTGGACATGAAGCTTGTTTCCTCTCACGTCATGTGCGTGGAACACGCCGGCGTCGGCGACGGTTTTGGGGAGGCGACCTTCCAAGGGCTTGGAGCACTTTGTCGCGAAGAACTCCGAAGCGCTGGAAACAGTACGGCGACACGCACCACCTGAGAAAGCACCTCGAACCAAGCGGCGCAAGTCAGAGGGGAACCAGGAAAGCACCCCCCCCTCTTAGGAGTCGACCTTTGAGAACCAGGGCCGCACCTTGACACGAAATTTGGGTCAAATCAAAACCCCTGACATTGGCGTCACGAAGACTTTGGTCCGATCTAGGTCAAGTCAAACCCTGCTTACAGTATGACTGCCTTCACGATGGTCAAGTCAAGGCCAACATCACGAAAACGGGAAATGCGGCCGGCAGAGGCCGGAAACGTCCCACACGCGCAGCTCGCGTCTTCCTCGCCTTCCCTCGTCTCTCGTACTTAACCCCGCCTGCAGCCTGGCTCCCATGCCCGGGAGAGGTCCGAAGTTAGTTAGTTAGTTAGCAGAAGCAGAAGAAAGCACAACCGAGCGCGACAGCTCTCTTGTCGGAGGAAACCGTCGTCACCGAAATGTACCCGACCAGAGTACCGCCGGTCTTCCACCTCGGCATCGCAGCAGTTCGTAACACGTCGTCCCCCTCTTCGGCTCGTGATAGACGCAGCAGAGCATTTTTCTACTGCTGTCCATGTCTTTAAAGGTCGACTGCTAAGAGGGGCGTGTGTGTGTGGTGCATGAAGGATGTGGGTGATCCATGTCTTTCTTCGCACACTATGGGTGATCCCCTGTTAGGCGATTGACGTACTTCCAAACCCCTGACTGAAGCCGCCGATCACTTCCGTGCTTTTGCGCACCTTTCCCGTGCGTGTTATCCCAATATTGCTCCGGTGGAATTTACGAAATCGCGACGTATTCCTCATCCTCCTCGACTCCGCTGACACCTTTACCCAACACGAGCTGGCGTAGAATCACTTGAACCGCTTCCGCCGTCACCGCCGAGGTCATTTGAAATCCCTTAACCTTGACCTGTTCGCCACTATTGGTCGTGCCAAGTCACAAGTCACGTTAAGGTCAAAGTGCTATTTGACGTCCACTTTTTGACCAACCCAGTGTCAAGTGCTGCCCTGGGGGAAGACGGCTGTGATCTCGAGAAGATAAGTTTCCAAAAAAGTTTTTGACGCTTGTTTACGGACACAACTGATGTGCCAATAAGATCAGCTCCACGGGAATCCGTGACATTTTCAGGATGCAATACAGACACTATTCCTGGAGGATATGAGATTCGAACTCATGACATCCCGCATGCTAAGCGGACGCTCTACCCCTGAGCTAAACCCCCGAGTTACGATTTAGTACGGTTGGTAGCATTTAAAAAGTATACTAGCCTTCATGAATAGGCTGAGTTCTTTGTACGAAATAACATCTCTCTGTCTCATTTAACGGAACGCTCTGGACTGACGGATTCAAAAACGAGGCCGCGCCACGCACCAACGGGCTGTGAAGCGCCCGCAAAGGTGCTGCGTTTAAGACGTGGCCTATATCGACGTCGGGCAGAAGGCAAGACGGTGGGCGGGCGCGGGAGCAGACGGGGTAGACGTGGCGGCGTAGGCCGAGGGTGGAGCGCCTCGAGGAAGCCGAGCGGCGACTTTCATCTGGCGCGTGCCGGGCTTACCATCGGTACTCGGAGGTTGAGGTACTAAGCTTTTGCACGGGTCCATCCTCTTTGCCGTCTCGGCAGACTTCGGTGGCAGCTCCTCGTGCAGGGCCGCGAGGGCATCAGGTTGGGCATCTCTGGTGAGTAGTAAACCGTTCGCCCAAAGGCTGCGGCGCTGAGTGCTTGGGCCACTTGATGCTGGCGTGGTTGTGTTCGAACTGGTCGAGGAAGGTGTCGAGGTTCTTCCAGCCGATCTCGACCTTGTTGACCGGCAGCCGCAGATGCTCACTGCCATTCAGCTGATTCTGAACTTTTAAACGAGCCTTTCCTTGATCTTCTCACGGGTGTTCCTTGCACTTCTCGCTCCTCGCGCGCTCGTCGTGGATCTGCAGCGGTCACAACACACAAACAAACAAACAAACAAACTTAAGGCGCCGTGGCGCTTGTTATCCATCCATTTCCTCCTCGTATAACACCAAATCAGAGCCAGTTAATAAAAACTAGCACCGTGCGCGGGAGAATGAACGAGGCAGCCGGAATGTCTGACCACCCGAAGAAGATTCATGCACAGTCAGTCGTAAGTAAGCATCCTGTACGTATAGGCAGGGAGGAGCCTAGAAATACAGAGGGGGGGGAGGGGCGCCCAAAGGTGCGGCGATCTCGATGCTCGGGCAGCGCCGCACAGAAATCCTGAGAGAACGGGAGCGCGCTCGGTCTCAGGAGTAAATTTGTGAGAGAGCGCGGGAGGGGGTCTTTAGGAGGAAGCGCCGGCGACGGCGCGTACACAAGGCGGAGGCGAGCCCGGGAGAAAGCGAGGGGCCAACCAAACAAAGAGACGGGGAGAGATACCGGCGGCGGGCGAGTTTCTGCGTGTTGTCTTCCATGTTGGTGCCCAAGACGGCGGCGGAAGCGACAGCGAAACAACAAGAGATATACGATAGAAGCGCGACGACGGGAAAACTTGGAGCCTTTCGTGCCGTTTGTAGTTTGGTAAAGGCGGAGGTGGTTAGATGCGGGCGGCGGCGACGAAGGCCGGGCCGGCGACCCCTTGTTGGGTGGGCGGCTGCGGGGGTGCAGCGGTGGTGGTCGCGGGCGACGCGACGAAGGGCGCGAAGACGCAGCCGAGGGCGTTGCGGCCGCGCTGCGAGACTCTCCAAAAATCTTTGAGCTTCTGGACGGGGCCGGCGAGGCAGCTGGGGAGAGCGACGCGGGCGCGGCGGAGGGCGGCCGGGTCGGTCTCGGCGCAGCGGCGGACGAGGCGGACACGATCGCGAGAGACCCAGAGGTGGCCCGAACTGGCGACGTTGCCGACGCAGAAGAGTTCGTCGTCGACGCGATCGACGACGGCGCGGAGCCACGCGCCAGGAACGGTATTTCCCGAGCACCAGACCTCGACGTCGTCCCCGGGCGAGATGGCGCAGGTCTTGCCCTCCTGGACGGGCCAGCGGAGCTGGTCGCGGCTGACCCACTCGTCCCAGCGAGAATCCCAGTTGAGGTAGTGGACTTTGTACCGCTTGTTGGTGGGCGAGGTCGCGCCGAGGGACCTGGACGAGGTTCCTCTGGTGGATCGAGGGGTCGCGCGGCCGCCCTCGGCCGAGAGGCTGTTTGGCGACGCGGCCGACGGATCGTCGTCGTCGCTCGTTCCGAGTACGTCTTCGTCCGTCCTCTTTTCGGCGACTTCGGCCGCCCACCACGCGAGGCCGCGGTAGACCTCGAGACCCTCGAGCCTGAAGCGTCCCTGCCAGGCGACCTCGACGCGGTCGCCGCAGGTCGGGTCGCGGATGCGCTGATGGTACGACTCCTTCAAGCTCGCGCCGTAGTCGTAGCGGATGCCCGCTTTCGAGGTTCCAAAGTGTCGGTCGTAGGGGGAGCGCCAGGTCGCGTCGCTGTCGGCGATACGTCTCGCGCCGCGCGAGGCCGAGGCGAGCGCGGCGAGGGCGGGCACGTCGCAGAACGCAAGGACGGCGCCGCACGCGACCTCGCGCGGCAACAGCGTCAGGCGGTCGCCGCGGTAGAAGTGGACCAGCATGCTCACGAAGAACGCTCGATTTTCGCGCGTCCAGGCCGTGCACGAGTGCTTGAACCGACCGCCGCCGACGCGGTCCGGGACGGCCGCGTCGAGGTCCGCGCGGCACAACCCGAGCGCGCGCGTGTCGCACACCTCCATCTCGCGCAGCACGCGTTGGAGCGCCGTTCGCACCTACTCGCCGATATACGACGACACAACGTCCTAAGGTTTACGGACCTCTGCGGCGCTCGTGCTCTTTGTCAACCTCGTGATCGCCAGCCGCAACTGCGCGGCCGCACACGCGCTCTCCCTCATCTCCTCGTCCTCCATCGCGCTCGCGACGGCGCACGACGCGCCGCTGGGCTCGAAGGTGTTGTTAATCATCGATCGGTCGATCTGGGATTTGTCACAGGACGGCACCCCAAGGGACACCACCCATCCACGGCGAGAAGCGGTGCTCTCCCACTTAGATCAACGAGCGTCACGTCCGTGGACAAGCACTCTACAAGCTACAGAACAACACGCGCGCGTAATGTAGGCAGAGACGACACAATTTCTTCCTGCAAGAGAACAAATTGCTTTCCAGCCAACACGGGGGAGGAATGTGCCTTTTTTGAGCCTTTTTTTTTTTTGCGGCAAATCTCAGCCCACCAATCCTCCCAAAACAAGTCGGTGTTGTCGTTGTTGTTCCTTTGGCCGTGCGTTCGTTGATGGGCGGGCGATCGGCGGCGCGAGGGCACGCACGCACGAGGCTTCTTTCCTCCCCTTTCCAAACTGGTATACCAGCCTTATTTATTAGGGACAGTCGAGGGCACTAGTCGCCACGATTTCCTTGCAACTAGCTTGCTCGTTATTAGCTCGCAGAGCGGCAGCAGCAGCCACCACCACCAGCAGCAGCAGACGCGTGGACCCGGTTCTTGGCTACGCCGAGTCGTGAGCTGGGCAGCAGCCAGTACTCTGGAGAGTGCGTCCGTAATTAAAATTCAAGGCACGAGGTCGCCCATCCACCCACCCACGCTACCAACGAAGAAGCGGCCGCCGCTCTGGTAGAATCGTGATGACCACAACGCGGATGGATGGATGGACGGATGGCCACGTTCCAAGGGGGCTAGTTTTTTTTTTACTAGCGAAATTTATAAGCGCGCGATGGATGATGAAGTAATTGGATGGATGGATAGCTTGCCGCCGAGGCGTAAGGAAGGCGGGGGATTTTTTATTCGAGTTTGTCTGTCTGTTTTTCAGTTTGATGATGCAGGAGACAAGTTGGCTGCCGAGAAGGCAGCATAGACGCGGTTTTTGGTGTCGCTCGGGGTCTGTCTGTCGGTTTACAGAACTAGGCGAGGGTGCTGAAGACGCGAGGCTGGCGACTAGACGGTGGCCTCGGGTCCGCGGAGCTGGGATTCGAGGAAGCCAACCTCGTCGAGGTCGGATGACTCGCTTGCCATGGGATGGGGGTCCCAAACGCCGGCGCCAGGGGATTGCGCGGTGGCGTAGGCGGCATCGTAGGGGCAGCGCCTCTGAGAGGTATGCTGTGGTTTTCGGGCGTAGTGGTTGAACAAATAGGGTGCGACGTCGGCGAGGCCCTTTTCGACGGCGCGCAAGACGAAGAGCGGGCCCTGGTGGTAAGCGTCGGGCTGCGTCCGAGGGAGTGGCGGTTTTTCGACCGATATGGGTCGTGCTTGAGCGTGGACAACCAAGTCCCGGCGCTTGGCCCAGACACGTTCCTGGTGGCGCATGAGCGCGTCAAAAACTACAGGTTCGGCAACGGAGATTTCCCAGGCTCGCTTGTTTTTGAAGAAATCCGCGGCAGATTTTGGGAGTTCGTCGTCGCACGCCGTGTGTTGCGGCGTCACAACGACGGCCTCGATCACAGGGGCGGGCGGCACTTCGGAGTCCACCTGCTGGGCGCGAGGGTCTTCCTCGTCCTCCGAGCGATCGCCCTCCTCCTCGTCGTCGTCGTCCTCGTCCTCGTCGTCGTCCGAGTCGTCGGCGAGCTTGAGGAGCTGTTCCTTGCGGGTCTGGAGGTTTGCGAGTTCGGCGGCGAGGGATTCCTCCTCGTCCTCCTCGTCGTCGCAGTCCTGCTCGACGAGCTCGAGGGTGTACATCGCCTCGGCGTACTTGCGCTCGTTGCGCGCGATGAGCATGCGGGCCTGCGCCGCCTGGCACTTGAGCACATTCATCTGCATCGCCCCGTGGCCGGGTGGGAGGCTTCTCTCGCGCTTGGTCCGCTTCGTCGAGGCCGACTTTGTGGGGCCGACGCTCCTGTTCCTGGCAGCGTACGGCGAGGCCCCCATATGCCGGCGGCCCTTGGCCCAGTTTCGAGCGGGCGTCGGCGTCTGGAGCATCGAGGACCGCTGGCCGTTCTCGAGGTTCTCGTCGTTCCCCCCTTTCTTTCCCGTGACGCCCCCGCCGCCGCTCGAGGACGACGACGCCATCCCGTTGCCAGGACCACAGCTGTGTTTTGAAAACAACTGCCAAGTTCCGTTGCACACCGGACCTTTCTACTTCAACTGTCTCCTCCTCTGACAACAAACAAACAAGATGGTGGAACATTACAAGCACCAGCAAGAAGAAGAACCAAGCACCAAGTTGTTCTTCGATTCCCCCCTCGGGGGATCGCGGACCCTCGACACCATCACGGTCGCCACTCCCAACTCCTCCTGGACCCTCCTCGAGACCATGATTGACACCGACACCTTGTTGGCCGAGACGGTCGAGACGATGAGCGAGGACACTCCCGCCGCCGCCTCCGACGACGACGACGGCATGTCGTTCGAGGAGAAGAGGCTCGAGGCTGTCTCGAAGCGTCTCGAGGAACTCGAACGCGACCTGGGGAGTGGTGGCCACCTTGCGTCGACGCCGGGGGCGTTCGACGAGACGGACGAGACCGTGCCGCTTGAATTTGACGATACGACGCCGGGGGCGTCCGACGAGACGACGGGGACGTCCGACGAGGACGCCGCCCCCAAGACCATTTTCCGGAATCCCGCCTTGCGCGCCGCGTTGTGGGCGCTCGTCTTGCTGCAGCCCGCTGTTCTTTTCGTCATCGTCCGCGAGGCCGCGCGGCGAAAGCCCGTCATCGTCGTCCCCTCGCCTCGCCACATCCCCGCGCCGCGCCACGTGCCCGCGTCGCGCCACGTCCCGACGCCGCGCTTCACGTCCACCTTCGTGCCGCGGGTCGCACCGCCCGCCCCCGAGCCCCCCCGGATCGAACCCGAGCCCGAGGCCGAGCCCGATCTCGATCTCCTGGGCGTCGCCGACATCCTGGCCGAGGGCCTGGCCGAGACTCTCGGCGAGGTCGAGCGCGGCATCGCGGCAGCCCGCGCCAAGCTCGGCCACCTCGTCAACGGCACTTCTCTCACGAAGCGCGTCTTCTGCTCCCTCGGCCTCGGGGCTGCGGGCCTCGCTGTCGGCGTGCCCTACGTCCCGGGCGTCACGGATAACCTCGTCATCGGCCTCGCCGGCGCGGCTCTGCCCTTCTTGAATCCCAAGGAGCCCAACAAGGTCGACTGAGCCATGTCCATATCGACGACGGACGGTCCCCTGCGCGCGCGCTCTTGCCTGTTTGTTTGCTTTGCTCTTTGGCAGACTTTGCCCCCCCCCCGAACCGATAATAATAATAATAACAGAAGAAGAAGACTTTGAAAAAACTCCGATTTCCCGAAGCCAACGGCCTCGGCGGCGGACAGTATGCGACGCGCGGCCCCGCGGAGGTAGGAGAGCGGGTTTCTGTCTGTCTGTCTCTCAAGTAAGGAATGTTTTCGTTCAAGGTCGGGAGCAGCGTGCTCCGCGTGACGGCCGATGACGCGCGGCGAGTGCGGGCGATGGCGACGGCGTCGGGGGTTGCGGAGGTGCGACCGGCTGAGGTGGGGTCCAAGGTGGGGGCGCTGGGACGGTGGGTCGGGAGGGAGGCGTGGATGGCGTGCGCGCGGGCCCTGACGTCGTCGCGCAGCAGGGAGGGAAAAGAAGCCGAGGCGTTTGCGAGCGGGCTGTGGGAGGCGGCGCGGCACGGGTCGGAGGCTCGATCGGCAGACCTCGCGCTCGGGCTGAGCCTGCTGTGCGGCGCGCGCAAGTCGGAGAAGCTCGCGACGGGATTCGAGGCCTACGACGTGCGGAGTCGGGGCTCGCTCGACGGGCAGGGCGTCGCGCGCCTTCTACGCGCGGCGCTCGGCGCGATCTGGCTGGCGGCGAAGAACGCGAGCCCGCCGTCGGGCGCAGTCGAGGAGGAGGCCGAGGCCCTGGCGTCGCAGGTCTGCGACAACCAACGGGCGACCTTCGACGACTTTGGGTCCTGGTACAACACCTCGGGCTTCGAGCTGGCTCCGTGGCTCGAGCTCCTCGACCTCGACAAGTGGCCTACGGGCGCGCCCGCCGCGACGGGCGACTACGCGATCGCCTTCGAGCTCTCGACCCACGACGACGACGACGACGCCGAGCGCGTCCTGCGCGCCCAGTTCTCGCCGCTTGCCGTGTCGCGCGTCCGGGCCGTCGCCGTCGGCTCTGGTTTGTTCGAGTGCGACGCCGCGAGGCTCGGCTCGCAGCTCGCGCGACACGCGTCGCCGACCGGCCGCATCCACGAGGCCGGCTACCGCGAGGCCCTCGGGGCTTTGTGTGACGATGCCGCCGCCGACGAGCGACAGCGCGTATTTCAGCTCATTTACGACGTCTTCAAGCGCGGACGCCGCCCGGTCCTCGCTTCCGACCTCGCCGCCGGACTCGCCGTCTTCTGTTCGGGCAGCAAGTCGGCCAAGCTCGCCGTCGCCTGGGACGCCGTCGACCTCCAGGCCACCAAGGATCACACCCTCTCGCGCCGTGGCCTCTGCCGCTACATCCGCGCTTTCCTTCTCGTCCTTCTCGCGCTCGCGTCCATCCCGGACGACCCGAAAAAAAACTCTCCCGACCTCGACGCCATCCGCGACGACGCCGACTCGGCCGCCGTCACCCTCGTCGCAGCCGTCTTCAACGACACCAACCGCTGCAACTTCATTGCCTTCGACGACTTCGCCGACTGGTACACGCAGGGCGGCTTCCACATCGCCTCCTGGCTCGAGCTCCTCGATCTCAACAAGTGGGTCCTCTGACTGACTGACTGACTGACTGACTTTTTTTTTGTTAATGTGTGGGGAGGGCCGCTCCCCATCCCCGGCCTTTTCTTCACATCACCCCCCACTCGCCCTTTACTGTGTTGTCGTGGGCCACTATACACATCCAGTGGAGCCCCCCTGGCTGGAGTCGCACCACACGCTTCCACAGCCAAAAGCGCACCTCCCCCCCCCCCCCCCTCCATCCGGACTCGACTTCTTGCGTCGTCCGAGTCTTGTCCTCGCTCACCTCCATCCCTTCGGGCGGCGCGGTTTGCCCAGGCACGCGCGTTAGCTGGTACTGGCGACCGAGATCTAGCTCGCCTAATTTGGTCGAAGCGTCTCTCTCAAGAAAGGCCTGGCCCGGCCCGGCCCGGCCCGGGCCGGCTGCAGAGATTAAAGAAAATAAGTCCCCCGCGCCACCTCGTAGTAGGCCCGTCGGCAGGTTACATATCTCGCCGCCGCGTGTCGAGGAACAGTGTAATTATACGGGAGAGAGCTGAAACGGTGTGAGGGCGCGCGCGAGCCTGATCGCGGCCGCCCTTTTTTTCGGGGAGAGGCGGGATCAAAAGAAGCAGCAAAAGCGGACGCGCGCCACCATACCATCCCAACCCAACCCAACCCAACCCAACCCAACGCTCGTCGTCCTACGCCTTCTTGCCGATTGCCGCCTGCGGGGCGCGTTTTTGTTCAAAAAATGACGCCAGAAAAGAAGAAAAAGAAGAAGAGTCGTGACCTTTTTCTTGTCGGCTGGGGTCGGCGCGGGCGGAGGCGGTCGGCGCTTGGGGGGCTGCTTGGCGCGCTCGTAGGCTTTGAACGCGAAAAAGGCGAGGAGGGCGAAGGGTGCGAGGATGGCGATAGCGAGGAGCAGGAGGGCCGCGTCGATCGCGGCGTCGGCGGCGTTGTCGGGGCCGAAGGATCTGGTGAAGAAGCGTCGCGTCGCGTAGACGAGAGTCTTGGAGGGCGCGCCCGAGACGGGCGCGAGGAGGACCGGGAGGACGAACCGGCGCGCCGCGGGCCTGGGCGTGTTGTAGACGCGCAAATGGAGGAGCCACAAGGTCTGGCCCTTGGGGATGGGTCCGTCGCCGTGGGCCGCGGTCTGATCGAGGCGTCCGTTCTCGAGGGACGTGTACCAAATGGCGGCGAGGCCCTTCTTGGGCTGGACGCGGGTGGGCGCCGGTCTGGCGCGCGGAAAATATAAGCCGCCGTCGCCGTCGTCGAGGTAGACGTATATGGTCATGACGGTCTGGGGCCGCGAGTCGTCGCCCGTCTCGGCGTTGAAGCGCGAGAGGCGCCGCTCGTCGCGGACGGAGAAGGGCGGCGCGTGGCTCGCGCCCGTGCGTCGCTCGAGCGCGAGATCGCCGAGATGGTCGACGGGGTATCCAACGATCGACGAGATGCGTTCGTAGAACTGCGACAACTCGGCCCCGCGGAGGAACCCGAGGACGCGGTGCGCGCGCTCGACGGTCGGGTCGACGGCCGTCGGTTTGAGGAACGGCGCGAGCTTGCGCTTGGCGGCGGCCATCTCGGATTCGGTGATGGCGTTGTGGACGAGGTAGAGGACGGGAGCGGCGTCGGTCACCGACTCGATGAAGGGTCTACCGCCTCCCGCGAACAAGCGCATGCGCCGCGGCGAGTGTTCGCGCAGCTGTTGGCCGGCGGCGTACGACACCATGACGCTCGGGAGCGACGCGATCGCGTCGTACGTTTCGCGGTCCTTCTCGAGCGCCGCGTCGTCCGCCGCCTGGGACCTGCGCCGCTCATCTTCCAAGGACACCTCGCCCTTGGCGCGCATCGTCATCGCGAACGCCCTGTCGGGCGACCGTCGGTCCGAGTTGACGACGATCATCGCCGCCGCGCCCGCCTTGGCCGCGTTCAGCGCCTTGGTCCCAAAGTCGCACTGCCCGCGGTACATCACCACGATCTGCGTCGCCACCGACCGCGCGTTCATCAACGGCTCGCACCCTTGTCGCGGGCTCGCCGTCACCTGCGAGGACGACGTGAGAAGGCGAGACGATCGGTCCAAGTACCAGCTCCGCCTCGACGCCCAGCTCGAACTCGGGATGCGTCGCGCTCGGCCCGAAGCGCGCCACGACCCCGTCGGCGTTGTGGATGATCGCCGAGCTACCCCACTCAAGCAACGCGGCGTCGTCTGCGGCACGAGTCTGAACTGACGACGCCCCAATTTTTCTCTAGAAATGATGAATAGCACACCCACCCACCCACCGTTGGAGCGCTTGGGGTACGTGTGTGAGGAATCGACGTCGGGCACCTAGCGCACGCACCACCCGGTGAGACAGACCACCGCCTCGACCGAGCTCGCGCACTTACCCCGCCGCTTCTCGCGAACGGCAATGCGAGGGCCGACACGGCCAACAAAACGAACTCATAGTGGTGTATCATCGCCCCACGCGCCAACAACCAGCGATGTATTTCCGTCCGTTAGGCTTGGCGTCCGTTTCATCATCATCACCATAGTGTATTTGAGGCGGCGCGTGCGACGGCAGCACGAGCACCTGGAGGGCGGGCGCCACGTCGTCGCTACCACACCATGTCGAAGATTGCGCCGGCGAGGAGCGCCTATGCGTTGTTCACGAGCGACTGCCACGCCAGATTCCGCCGCGAAGCCAACGGACAGACATTGAGCGAGCGCATGAGGTCGGTCGGTCGGTCTGTCTGTCTGTCTGTCTGTCTCTGTTTGTCTGTCCGGGTGGAGGAGGATGACAACGACCACTTCCTTCTACGCCTAGGCGGATCTCCGAGGGCTGGCGTACGCTATCGGCGGACGAGAAAGCGACGTACGAGAAGCGCGCGTCGGAGGACCGGGGACGCTTCGAACGGGAATCGGCCGCGCGCGACGCCGAGGTGCGTTTGTCGACCAAGCAAGCACCGCCCGGCACCCCCCCTCACGCCGACGAGAGCAGGCGCTCGAGGAGCAGGCCGCGCGGCGGGCGGCGGCGATTCCGGAGGAGGTGGTCGAAGAAGAAGAAGAAGAAGCAGAGGAAGAGGAGGAAGAAGAAGACGACGACGACGACGACGACTTCGAGCCCGTGCTGCGGAAACGTAAGCCCACCACCACTTTTAACAACAGAGTCGAGACCGGCCGACCGCAGGAGGCCGTAAGCGCTCGGTGGCGCCCAAGCGAGCGTCGAGCGAGGAGCGGTACGAGAAGAAGAAGAAGATGAAGAAGAAGAAGGCGCGCGCGGAGGCGCGCGAGAAGCGGGACGCGAACGTCGCGCGCGAACGCGACGAGCTCCACGAGCGCGCGGCGGCGTCGGCTTCGGCGCGGCTTCAGTACTTGCTGGCGCAGTCTGATATATTTTCGCACTTTGGGGTGGCCCGGGACGCGAAACCTGCTGCGGGTAAAAAGGAGCGGAGCGGCGCGTCTATCGGGCAGTCGCCGTCGAAGCGGCGCGCGCGTCAGGAAACGGGGTCGTCGTCGTCGAACGGCGAAGACGAGGACGCGGGCGGGCCGCCGGTGCTGCTCGCGCAGCCGCCGACGATCTCGGGCGGAAAGCTCCGGGGGTACCAGCTCGAGGGGTTGAATTGGATGATCCGGCTGGACCACTACGGCGTTAACGGCATTCTCGCGGACGAGATGGGTCTCGGGAAGACGCTCCAGTGCATCAGCATGCTCGCGTGGCTGGCCGAGGCGAAGGAGATCCGCGGGCCGCACCTGGTGCTCGCGCCAAAGTCGACGCTCGGGAACTGGATCGGCGAGTTTCAGCGATGGTGTCCCGAGGCGCTGCGGGCCGTGCGGTTCCACGGGACCAAGGCCGAGCGCAAGGAGTTCGTGGAGGACGTGCTCAAGCCGGGCGTGCCGTCCGAGCGGCGAGAGTGGGACGTCGTGGTCGCGACGTACGAGGTAGCCAACGCGGAGAAGGTTCACCTCGAGAAGATATCGTGGCGGTTCGTCGTCATCGACGAAGCCCATCGGATCAAGAACGAGGCGAGCGTGTTCGCGCGCACGGCGCGCGCGTTGCGGAGCGATAGGCGGTTGTTGGTGACGGGCACGCCGCTCCAAAACAACCTCCACGAGCTCTGGGCTCTGTTGAATTTTTTGCTGCCCGACGTGTTCGCGTCGTCCGAACAGTTCGACGAGTGGTTCAATCTCGACGTCGACGACGTCGACGACAAGAAGCGGATCATCGGCCAGCTCCACAAACTCCTTCGGCCCTTCGTGCTCCGGCGTCTCAAATCAGACGTCGAGAAGAGCCTGCCCCCCAAAACGGAGACGATTTTGTTCACGGGTCTCTCGACGCTCCAGAAGGACTTGTACCGGAGCCTCCTCAAGCGCGAGGCGACGTTGCTGTTGGGCGGCGGCGGCGGCGGCGGCGGCGGCCTCGGCGGGGACGGCGAGTCGTCGGCGAGCCGGACGGCCATCTCGAACATCGCGATGCAGCTCCGCAAGTGTTGCAACCACCCGTACCTGTTCAAGGGCGTCGAGGACCGGACTTTGGACCCGATGGGCGAGCACGTCGTCGAGAACTGCGGCAAGCTCAAGCTCCTCGACAAGCTGTTGGTGAAGCTCAAGAGCCGCGGGCACCGCGTGCTCGTGTTTTCCCAGATGACGCAGCTCCTCGACATTCTCGAGGACATGATGCACATGCGGAGGTACCAGTACTGTCGGATCGACGGCAACACGTCGTACGACGACCGCGACGAGCTCATCGAGGCGTACAACGCGCCCGACTCGACCAAGTTTGTGTTTTTGCTGTCGACGCGGGCGGGGGGCCTCGGGATCAACCTCCAGACGGCCGACACTTGCGTGTTGTACGATTCCGACTGGAATCCGCAGGCGGACCTCCAGGCGATGGACCGGTGCCATCGGATCGGCCAGACGAAGCCCGTCAACGTGTACCGGCTCGTGACGGGCAACACGATCGAGGAGAAGGTCGTCGAGCGCGCGCACAAAAAGCTCAAGCTCGACGCGATGGTCGTCCAGCAGGGCCGGCTCGCGGGGGGCAAGTCCGCGACGACGCAGGGTCCCTCCAAGGAGGAGATGCTCGAGGCGGTGAAGTTTGGGGCGTCGGCCATCTTCCGGTCGGACGAAAGCGAGGTGACGGACGAGGACATCGAGCACATCTTGGACCGCGGCCGCGCGAAAACCAAGGTGCTGATGGACAAGCTCCAGGACGCGCACCTGGGCGAGGACATGCTAGACTTTCGGCTCGACGGCGATACGACCGTCCAGGAATTCGAGGGCGTCGACTACTCCAAGGAGGAGAACCGCGCGGCCGCCGCCGCCGCCGCCGCCGACGAGGCGCTCGCTCAAGCGCTCATCGCCGACATGGAGAACGACAAGCGCGAACGGTCGCGGACGGCCGCCACCTACAACGTGACCCTCCTCTCGAACGGCGGCGTCGACCGCGCGCAGGCCAAGCGGAACCCCGTGCCGGTCGCGAGGCGGCTTCCCAAGCTCGAGGACTGGCAGTTCTACGACCAAGCGCGGCTCCGCGAGATCGGCAAGATCGAGGAGGACGCCTACGCGGCGCTCGAGGCCGCGGGCGACGCGGTCGCGCTCGAGGCGGCCCGCGAGGCCGGCGTCCTCGATCCGGCGGTCGA
The DNA here is from genome assembly GCA_029834535.1 of Chrysophaeum taylorii. NCBI lineage: Eukaryota > Pelagophyceae > Pelagomonadales > Pelagomonadaceae > Chrysophaeum > Chrysophaeum taylorii. The sequence continues at coordinate 17,068 of JAQMWT010000630.1, read as the reverse complement.
GGCCGAGAAAGCCGAGCTCCTCGCCGCGGGCTTCCAGCAGTGGACCAAGGCGCGCTTTCGCGACTGGGTCCGCGAGGTGTCGCGGCGCGGTCGCGACAACCACGCCGCCGTCGCGGACGCCCTCGTAGCGCTCGGGCACCTCGACGTCGACGAGGCTCGAGTGAAGCGGTACGCCGAGACCTTCTGGGCTCGCGCCGAAACGACGTTCCAGCCCGCCGACTGGGACAAGGCGCTCAAGACGATTAAAAAGGGGGAGAAAGCCATGGAGCAGAACGCCGCCGCGCGCGCGAGCCTCCGCAAGTTCCTCGACTCGTACGGCTCGCGGGAAGTAGCACTCGACCGCGCGATCGTCGACGCGAACGCGGCCGCGCTCAACGTCGACGACCTCGAAAGACCCTTCGCGCGCGCCGAGGACCGCTGGCTCCTCTGCGCCGCCGACGACCAGGGCGACGCCGACCCCGACGGCGACGACCTCCTCGCCGCCGTTTACCAGCAGACCGACCGCTTCCTCTTCGACTACTTCATGCTCAGTCGCGAACCCAAAGACCTCGCTTCGCGCGCCTCGTTCCTCGCGCGCAAGGCCGACGACTTCATGGCCCTCGAAGAAAAAGCCCGCGCGGCCAAGCGCGCGCGCGACGACGACGTTTCCCCCGATAACGCGCGCACCCTCGACCAAATCCAGGCCGACCTCCTCCGGAACGACGCCGAGTGGGCCGCCGCTTCTGTCGCCGACGCGATCGCTGCCCACGACTTTGACGAGAAAAAAAAAGCCAAGGCCAAGCTCGGCGCGCAGGTCAAAACCCTCGGCGGCGTCCCGAGGACCTCGACGGGGCCGCATCGCGCTTCGTCGCACCCCGCTTCCCGCGCGGTCATCAAGCTCCCGGCGACACCCTTTCTCGCCTACGTCTCGGAAAAGGCCTCGGATCTCGTCAAGCAGCACAACGACCGCGACCCTCTCGTCGATCGCGACCTCTCCGAAGTCTCCGACGAAATCCTCATCGACCTCGAGCAAGCCTGGTACGCCGAGTCCGACGATATCAAACGTGAGAGATTCTTTTTTTTTTTTTTAAGAGACATCGTTGTTTTTTTCAGGAGCCTACGAGGCCAAGTGCCGTCCGCCCGCGACTACGGACCTCCATTCGTCGCCAAAAACAGCCCTCCCCAAGCGCGACCCGCTCCCCCTCAAAAAAAAACGCGACAGCCTCGCCCCGGCAAAGCCCTCCTCGAGGCGCGACGTCTTCCCCGACGACAACAACAATTACCACGCGGCGGCGGCGGCGGCGGCGGCGGCGGCGGCGGAGGAGCCCCCCCTCCGTAACGAACCGCCCAACGGCCCCTCCGTCCCCAAGCACCCCAAGCGCCCGCATCCGATGGTCGATGTTGCGGATCATACCCCCGCCGAAGACCGCGCCGACGCCCCCCCGATGTGCGTCGTTCCATTCATTTCCTTCCTTTCTTTTCCGACTGACTGACTGACTGACTGACTGACTGACTGACTGACTTGGTCCTTTCGTAGTCACCACCACCAACACCCCGACGAGGCGACGACGACGTCGCCATCGGCGTCCCCGAGGGTCCCCAAGAAAAAACTCAAGCGCGTGCCGTCATGATCGGATTGGGTCTTTGGTTGACGATGATGAGGTTTGACCCCATCCAATTGCTTCCCGATATCCCCCTCTTTTCGGAGCGACCCGGCTCCTCCCGTTGATATATAACACTAACCATTCTTCTTGTCAGCAGCAGAAGTACAGAAAAAAAAATTAAGAAGGGGTGTGTTGCCTTGTACCTCGTCAAGATTCGTTGTCGTTGGGACGATGATATGGCACCCAACCACGCAGCAGCAGCACACATCGTCCAGCGTGCCCCGACGGAACGATCGCTCCGGACGTGCCTCTACGACGTCGGACTCGCGGGGGCCGAGCTTCTCGCCGCCATCTTTTGCCCCGGCTCCTCCCGTTGATATATAACCCTAACCATTCTTCTTGTCAGCACCAGAAGTACAGAAAAAAAAAAATAAAGAAGGGGTGTGATGCCTTGTACCTCGTCAAGATTCGTTGTCGTTGGGACGATGATATGGCACCCAACCACGCAGCAGCAGCACAAATCGTCCAGCGTGCCCCGACGGAACGATCGCTCCGGACGTGCCTCTACGACGTCGGACTCGCGGGGGCCGAGCTTCTCGCCGCCATCTTTTGCTCGCTTCCCCTAATTCTGGTCCCATGCAATCTCCTCACTAAACAAATTCTGGCACTCAGAAGTTTCGCCACTCTACAGAGGCGCGAACGACGTCCACCACGGCTTTGACTTGTTCGACCGCGGCAGCCTCGGCAAGTCCCGACTGGCGGCGACCGACCTTCATGCACACGACAGACCCCAACCAACGCCTCAGATGGCGCAACGTGCGCGCCATCAAGATGTCCCCGGATCGGGGCTTCTGGCTCCGATATCGCCGATGTTCGCACCACATCGATCTCCGCGCCACGTCCGCCGAAAAGATCCGCGACGCGATCGGTGAGGTCGTCCAGACTAAACTTCACCCGGAGGGCTTCGACTACGCCGGCCATTGTTGCTTCAACTTTGCCGAGGATCTCATGGCCATCATCGCCGACGTCGTGGGAAACGACCACGTCCGCGTTCCCGTATCGAATACCAATCCCTTCGGCCTCTGTTGCAGCACAGCCCTCGAGACCTACCTCCAATCTCACGGCTTCGACGCTGCTCTCTGCTGCCTTGCGCTCCAGGAAAAAAAAGAGACCGAAGCCAACCTGTACGGGGTATGCGGCTCCTGCTGCAGACTTCGTACACCACCGACCATGCCCGTGGTCGCCTCGAACAACGCGCCCATTCCCCGAACCTCTACGCTCCCCACTCTCCCGACAATCACCCCCGACAGCGTACGCCGAAGCGGCTCGTTCACCAGCTCTACGTCGCCATCCGACAATCGACTCGCCATCAACTATTCGACCTCGGTGCTGCCCTCGACGAGGGTGACGGTTGTAACAAGGGGATATCAATGTTGATATTATCTTCTTGCCCTTACCCTGATCGCCGACTGCGGTTGCGATGGAGGACGGTGCCTCATGAATCCTGAGCCTTGCGAGGGCATCCGCCCTCCCGGCGTAGGTTGGCACCTATTCGCCTCCCGGGCGGGCCGGTTGGCAGCCGGAACGTTCGCAGTGGGACGGGGTATGGCCGGGGGGCGAAGACGGAAGGTTATCGACGAGTTTTTTGTCAGTCGCATCACGGTCTCCTCGTCGCATGGCGACAAGCTTGAAGGTCACTCTCCGCCGACCGACCTTTCGGCGCTCCTCGTCTACAGGCCCGTGATTCCGGACTGGCTCCTGTCGGTCCGGCTTGGCTCCCATGCTCGGGAGAGGTCTGAAGTTAGTTAGGTTGAAATTTTGAGTAATTTTATGTTGAAATTCTCGTAATGAAACGCGAATCAATTGTATTCAAATCTTAACAGGAAGAAAGCAACGGCCTATAAATAAATCAACGGCCTGCTTAAACAGAGCTTCTGAGTCATTAGGTGCATATGTGTTGCAGTTAATAAACAGGCTGTCGTGTTCTTTTCCAATTAAGGAAGCTTATTTAGATCGTGGTGATGGACGAAAACCGCCAGATGATACGTGCTGCGGGATCGGCGACAATGGTTTGCGGCGAAACGCTTGAAGAATTTGTCAGGCTCGGCGCAATCAAGTGGATCGAGTGGTTGCTCCATCAAGACGCTTGTCTCCGTGATCACTTGTGCGAATTTGCTGCGCGGGCAGGCCAGCTCGAGGTTCTTAAGTGGGCGCGTCAGAATGGATGCCCCTGGGATGCGCGGGTATGCTCCGGGGCGGCTTACAGCGGCCATATCCAAGTTCTCAAATGGGCGCGCACCAACGGCTGTGAGTGGAACGAAGGAACGTGCGCGTGGGCAGCATATGGGGGCCACATCGAGATCCTCAAGTGGGCGCGTGCCAACGGGTGCCCATGGGGCGTCCAAACATGCTACTACGCAGGGTGGCGCGGCCACCTCGACGTCCTAAAATGGGCGCGTGCCCATGGATGCCCTTGGCGCAAGGCTGATTGCATCCGTTCTAGTCATGCTCACGTCCGCGCTTGGGCTCGAGATCAAGATGCTTTTCCAGAGCCTCGCCCGTCGAGAAGTCCCAGCGCAGGGCCCGAACTTTGGCAGTTGATTTGCATGGTGCGTTTTGACTTCCTTGAACGTGTATTGAAACACGTTGATCACAGGCGAAATGAGGTGTGCGACATGTGTAACGTGTGTGTGTGCGACGCGTGAGTCTCAACGCGCCACCTTTTACACGCGTGAGTCGGAATTGTGCTTTTCCTACGGGTGCCGTGGCCAGTTAAGAAATTTCTCGTGACGAGCTCCCTGCGTTTTCGAATCAACTAACTGCGCGCGGGGGAACACCGCCTCCTTGTCTTACCACGACGAGCGTGATGTAATTTCTTATACTATGCCAAGAAGCTGTGTAATGCGGACTTTAATTCAACGTCAAGAACCAGCCTGATGCCTCCATGACACTCCAAGTCTAGACGCCTCGTATGTCGGCCTACGGGACGGGCTCAGCGTATGTATGCACGCTATCATTTAAAGCGTTGTGAACACAAACAGCTCAATATCGACGCCATATGAAATCGCTATACCGCGATACGCGCGCAAGGAAGGGGGCAGATGAAGTGCTCCGCGGAGCATCTGGCGATGCGGATATGGTCACAGAACGCCTAAGGACGTCTGGCGGGTCGACAGCCAAGGTGGGGGGGTGCGTGCGGGGGCTTTTGGCGCGTTGTGTGGTGACATGATGTGCCAGGAAGGCGGAAGTGGGATTCCCGTTCAAGTGCTCGGGGTAAAGACGTGAGGGCTGCCTGAAAGGCGGGGCCTAGTCGAGGTCATCGCCGAGCCGCGGGGTAGCGAAGAGAGGGCGGGCCCCGCCCGTAGAGCGTACGCACGCTGCCGCCGGACGTATGTGCGACGAAATGTGACGTCCTGGTGGGCGCGGGCGGCCTGGGTGTGGCTGCCCGAGGCGGCGACAGGGCTGAGGGCGGTGAGGGCACGGCACGCCCGGCCCAAGGCGTTAGCGATTCCCTACTCGCGATAGACGTGGCGAACTTGGGCTACCTTGGCCTCTGTTAAGTTGGCACAGCCAGCTTTTCTTCCACCCATGTCCGCGCGGCGATGCGCTCTACGCAGGTTTTGGCGAGGGCATAGCATGCAGCACTGGCCTTACCGAAGCTTACTTCCTTCGATTTCCATGGAGATCAGTCGATGATCGGTCGGGGGGGTGTAATGCTGGTCGTCGGATGGGCGGGCAGGGAGGCCAACTTGACACCATACCATAGCGTTAGCACCCCAGTAAAGTCCCCTGGGCAGACAACATAGCTGGTCCCGGGGTTTATCCCTGCATCGAGGACGAAATTGGCCCCAACGCAGGAGACGGAGACGAAGTCGCAGGAAGCACCGGCGGTGGTGACGGAGCCTCAGGTACTTGCCAAAGACTCACAAAGGGCGGCAGAGGGTCGAGCTCCTCTTCTGCAGAGAAGGGAGCAGACGACGGGGCGGCGACTGGAGGCGACGGGGTGGCTGGGGCGGCGATGATGCCGAGGCTGGGTCGCACGAGGGCTAGTAGCTGCTGCAACTCCGACCGCAGTCCGCGCACCTCCGCCCGAAGCTCCACCAGTTCGGCTTTCAACGCAGGAGGCGGCGCGTTGGCCGGGATCTACCGCCCAGTCAGATGGAGGTTGTCGTACTTGAAGCGAGCTAGGAGCGCCCGGCTCCAGGCGACGAGGACATCGTGAGCATTTGCCACTCCGCCAAAGAAGGCAGCGTCGTAATGGCCCCGCATCTTCATGATGATCGACGATGCCTGCCCCGCCCGCTCGCGCTGCTCGTACCAGAGGCGAAGATGGTCTCGGTCATCGGCCAGAGCGACCCAGCCGGCAGGAATTCGGCCGGACTGGAGCTGTCGAGTTGGAGCAGGTCGATGACCATGCGGCGGAGCCTTGCCCCTGTTCGCGGGCCCCTCGGACTTGTGCACGTTGACCAGATAGTGGGCTAGCTCCTGGCACATCTCTGTACTGCAGGCCGTCGCCTCGTCCAACGAATCCCAAGACGGCATCCCTTTTCCTGCCAGAAACGTGTCCTCGATTCGCTTCGTATTGCTTTGTTTGGCGACCGTGCCGTCCGAACCGCCAGCAGAGCCGATGGCATGTCGCGAGCTTTGCGCTTCCAGTACATTGCCCTTTTCAAACTCCGACGATACGACTCGGTATGTCCTACAGAGAGTGGATACGTACTGTAGGTCTTCTTCGCGTAGAGCCCCCCCCCACTTCCTCGTCGGTGGACCCCCTCTCACATATAGTCATTTTAGTAACGGACGCTCTCAGAGCATGACGACGCGATGGTTTGTTTTGGCGCTTTGGGCAGCGTCAGCGTCGGCCAACTGCAATAACACGACGGCGATCGAGATCACGCTGTTTCCCGGGGGTGCACCAGACGAAGTTGAGAGCATTGGGCCGGAAGCGTGGGTCGAGAGCGACGGAGAGACGCACGTTTACAACGTGAGCGCCCCCACGCTATACTACTGCAAGAATACCGTGCAATCCTCGGGAGCGTCGATGATCATCTCGCCGGGCGGCGGCTACGAATACCTTGCGATTTTCAAGGAGGGTTTCGACGTCGCGACACGCCTCCTCGACTTCTTCGACGCAGTCTTCGTGCTCAAGTACCGCGTTCCGGAACGTCCCGAGCTTCCGGGCCTTCCAAAGTGGTGGGCGCCCCTCCAGGACGCGCAGCGAAGCGTGAGCTTTGTTCGCGCGCGCGCTGATGAGCTGGGGTTGCGCTCCGACCGCATCGGATTCATGGGCTTTTCAGCCGGGGGACACCTTGCCGTGCACATATCGACAGCTTGGGACCCTCGCATCTATCAGTCGAATGATTTGATCGACGATGTCTCTCGTAGACCCAACTTTGCCGCGGGCATCTACCCATGGGAAATCGTCGTCGACAACCTCACCGCGCTCTCCCCTGAGGTTAGCAACGTCACCAGCGCCACGCCGCCCTGCTTTTTGGTGCACGCAGCCGACGACCCGACGGCCTACTTCCAAAACTCCGTTGTCTACTTCGAGCGTCTCGTTGCGGCCGGCGTCACCGCGACCAGTCTCGAGATCGGCCCCTTTGGTGAACACGGCTTCGCCCTTTGCCAGAGTTTAGCTGCGCCGGCGCTCGTCTGCGACTGGCCTTATCGGCTCAAGCAGTGGCTTCTCTGGTCACTGGGCGTTCTTGTCAATGCAACTGCGCCCCCTGGTTTCCGTGTGGCCCCATCTTGACTTAAGGGGGCACTCTTCCACAAGTGTATACTTTAACCGAATTGTTTATATGTCGTCCGGTCACAATCGCCTATCTACCCACGTTCACGCTCAGATGGATTTTTTTGTTGTTGCTTGATTTTGTCGCCCGCTGTTGTCCTGCGACCTGTAATCCCGCTAGGCCGTCAGCATCTTGGGCCTGGCTGGGTGATTGCGGGGTTGGCTGTTAGGTCGTGCGCCCTCGGGTCGATGCCAGAAACTCGACGAATTAATGAGGCCATTGTTACCTATGTGACTTACATCATAGTGCTGCGTTGGTTTATTGTTTCGACGACCGCGTGCTATATTTTGTCGACACCAACATGATGGTCTTGCCTCCGTGGCTTACATCACGGCGCTTCTTTGGTTGGTAATTTCAGCGCTGTTTTTTTAAAGATATCGACTTGATGGTCGTGGCTGGGACATACATCGCGGCACTGCAATGGTTACTCGTTTCGACCATGGTTTTCGATGATTTCTATTTTTCATGTTTGTTCAGTGTTTTTACGATATCGACGTGATGGTAATGGCTAGGACACACATCGCGGCGCTGTAGTGGTTACTTGTTTCGACCATGGTCTGCGATAATTTCTCTTTTTCATGTTGCCCAATAATAATGAATATTTTTTCTCTTATCTTTACTTCTCTACATTCTCACTGTTTTGCTTTGTTGCTGCTTTCTCCCTTTCCTTTTTCACGCAAGCTGCTTTATGCGTGGTAGTAGGTCACGTGTAGCCGAGCAACCTCGCTTTTCCACACAATGCTTTCTGCCAGACGAATCACATCCAAACTGCCTACGTCACAGCGGCACTGTTTGCGATGCCGCGCAGATGGGTGTTGCTCACGGGGCCGGATCTAGGTGGCGATGACGCTGTAACGGCCATCGTGGACGTAGGAAAAGCCTGGGTTCATACTCTTAGAGGTGCCAGAAGGGAAGGAGAATGCGCCGAAGAAGAGGGGAAAGGCGACAGTTGGTGAGTTTGTTGACTTTGGTGAATTTGGCGCTTCTGGTGATCCGGTGAGGGAATCCAATGGTGGTGCTACTGCGGCTTCGTACACGCGTTTCGCACTCAAAACGCCACCTTATGAGCTCACTTAGTGGAAGCAAAGTAGATGACTTTCGTGCGATGCGTGTCTGGATTGTGGTTGCTTCTGTTGTACCCCCAATCCCTACTTTGCTCTTTTCTCTCTTCCACAACTTACTTTCTGCTTAGTAACTAGCTCGCTAGGTGCCTATCCGCAATATTATTTCCTCGTAGTGGGTCACATCCCAATAACATGCGAGTCCTTGCGCCGAGGTGAACGTCTAAATCACCCAAAAATATCGAATTAGCTGTGCTGCTGATGCCCGTGTGGCACCTTGCACAGCGCTGCTTGGTTCTCTGCTCGGTTGATTCATGGTTACGATACTACCGTAATCTTGTTGATTGTGTGGCTCACATCCCGACGGTGCTCTGGCTCAATGTTTACGTTCTCGCTGTGCTGGTGCGAAGCTCTCGCCGCGGCGCTACTTTGTTTTGTGCTTGGTTTCATGTTTTGCCGATTTATCATCAGATTCAATGGAATCTTGATATCGCCGTGATGCTTCCTTCTAGTCTCTTTTCTTTTCACACTCTCCTTACCACACGCCTCTCCTTTCCTCAGTTCCCTTTTCTACATGATGCGTATTGCGTGGTGGGTCACGGCCAACGAACGAACGAAGGAACGAACGAAGGAGCGATTGAACGAACGAACTAGACTGTCGTGCCGCGTGTAGTTGGTATTCGTTCTCTGGTGGTTTTTTGAATGCCGACTGCTAAGCGTGCGGGGGCTTGAGGATTTTGGAGACGTGAGGGGTGTGGAGGAAGGCGTAATTCTAGAGCAACACAGTGAAGAACATTCCAATAATTGATGGCTCAGGTTGTAACGGCACCAGAAACGACTGCAAAGTAAAAGAAGCGCAAAAAGAAGGGGATCGATACAATCGCCTACGAAAAATTTTTGGAATAAAGCGGTATGTATCCAAATATTGCGATGCGGCTCTCTCTCCACGCGCTGTCCTTGCTGGGAGCGATCGCTGAGGCGGCGCGGGTGGACGTGTTCCATTTGTACTCGCATCGCGACGCGACATACCCGCTAGAGGCTGGCCATTTCCGCAATTTGGGGAGCACGGCTCGATTGGAGGTCGTGGGCCATCTCAATGTGACCCTCGACCTTCGCCGCGACACCGAAGCATTTAGCAACGGCTACAAAGAGCTCGAATTCCGAGGCAGCGTGTTTCACACGAAGCGAAGTGGCGCGCCATGGTGCCACTACGTCGGGACGGCGACCGTGCACAACAGGACGAACCGCGTACGCGCTTCGGTGTGCAGCGGCGCGCTGTCAGCAGTTTTTGGCTTTGTCGACGAGCACGGCGAGCAGCGGCTTGCCGAAATTCGGTGGGTTGATAACAAGCACCACGAGATCGTCGTTTCTGGCAACGCTGGAGGTGTTTTGATTTCGCAGGATCGCAGTTCGGACACCAAGACGGTCGTTCTCGAGCCGAAGAACGAGGGCAATCGGGGCGCGGAATCCGAACGGCGGCTGCAAGCCGAGGAATGCGGCCCCGGCGACACGTCGACGAAGTGGGTGTCGGTCGTGGTGTTCAACGACGCCGCGCGTTACGCGCGCCGTGGCGTCGACACGGAGGAGCAGACGGCGTTGATATTCGCGCTCGTGCGCGATTTGTACGACGGGTCTACTATTGCTGGGCGCGGCCTTCGCGGCGACGGATCGATTCTGGGGTGCTACGTGCAGCCGCAGCTGGTAGGCCAGATCACGTGGCGCGAAGAGAATCCCGAAGACCTCGAGTACGCGTCGGGCTCGAGCTGCAGCGACTGCGGTGACGGAGACTCGTGCACGGACGAGGAGGTGTCGTCGAGCTGCTTGCTCGAGAGTTTCCAGCAGTTTACGGCTGACCAGCGCGACGCGATCGAGGAGACGCTCGGAACGGAGTTCGATGCCGCGCACCTGTTTACGGGGGCGGATCTCGACGGACAGCGCGCCGGTCTCGCCTACAAGAGCACGCTCTGCACGAATTTTGGCGTCGCGATCGATTCGACGTACGCGTACGACGGTGCTCTCCACGCGGCGACGCTCGTGTCTCACGAACTGGGTCACAATTTGGGCATGGAGCACGATCCGGAGATCGGTAATATCATGGGTGAGACCTGGACGGGCGGCGTCGACATTGCGGAGTATCAGTGGTCCAACTACTCGCGCGAAGACGCGGCCGAATTTTTTGCGGACACGTACGGGGGCTCGGGGTCCCGCTGCCTCGATGACGAGCCGGCCTTTGACGACGACGGTCTCTGGGCCATCGACGACATCGTCGAGACCACTTGCGGCGACGGGATCGTTGATGCCAACGAAGAATGTGATCCTGGGATCGGCGTCGTTGATGCGTGCTGCCTCGACGACTGCACGCTCGACGAAGACTGCGAGTGCAGTCTGACCGATGCGTGCTGCGACGAGGAGGGCAAACTTATGGCAGCCGGGGAGACGTGTCGTGCCGCGGTGCACGACGCGTGCGACGTGGAGGAGGTATGCGACGGCGTCAGTGCCGAGTGCCCGACTGACCTCTACGTCTCGGCTGGCGAAACTTGCGCGTCGAACCTCAGCGGCGCCGACGGCAAATGCTATCGCGGCACTTGCGTCGCAGAAGACGACAATTGCGTCGACTACGTGACGACTTCTGGCGAAGCGGCCCCAATCTTGTGCACGGATATTTCCGAGTGTAGTTTTTTCTATTGCGCGGCGGAAGGCAGCTCGAGTTGCTACTCTTTTGGCGATCCAATGCTCGACGGGACTCCGTGCGGCTCGAATGGGCAATGCATCCAAACCGCATTCGAAGATACGACGTACGCCTACGCCGATCCGAGCGCGTCCTCCTGCGTCGAAAGCTCGGAAATCAAGGACTATCATTGGTATGTCCCTTCCGACCCTTGCGAGGCCGAAGCGCAGTGCGTCGACGAGACGAGCGCGGTCGTCGAGGACTTCCTCTGCGAGGACGAAAAGCCCGAGCAACCTGGAAGTTGCACGTCGGAGCCAACTGTCTCACCCGTTCCGACTGTCACCTCACGTCCTTCTTCCGGGCCTTCGTTTCCCCCAAGTTCCAATCCCACTATGTCGCCCGCGCCCTCCGGCTCGCCCACCGCGAACCGAGAGGCCGGCGGCGCCAGCGACGGCAACTCGAACAACGTCGTGAGCTGGTTCAACAAACGCAGTTTCGCCCTCAAGGTCGTTGCCGTCGTAGTCATCGTCATCATCTTTACCTGCTGTTGCGTGGGATGCTGGCGCAGCTCGGGAGGCATTCCCAAAAGAACGGCGTCGCAACGTCATCGAGGGTCGCGCCAGGAACCGGCCGTGACGCACGCGCTTCCGTCTGGGTTCCCGCCGATGCCCGTGGGCACGCCGGAATACGTTCAACACGAGGTCGAGGTTGTTGCTGTTCCCGCGCGAGAGCCAGGTCAGGTGAACCTTCCCGCAAGCACCCGCCGCAACTCGCGCACCCGCAACAACGCCGCCGACCGCAAACCAAGCGGGCGAAGGCCGCAGCCCACGGTCCCCACGACGCAAGCCTACTATTCGCCTGCCATGGTGGGTGCGTATCCAAGGTACGAAACCGCTCAACCATCGTCGTCGTTGCAAGAAGAACAGGATCGCCAGCTCGCGGCAGCCCTCGCGGCTTCCGACGACTACTCTGATTCCGCTTATTTCCAGCACGAGCCGCGGGCGCCGCCCTACCCGCCCAACCACTACCCTCTCTACACCTCCGACGTCTGAGATCTCGTGGCTTTGGGGTCTACCCTACCGCTCGGTTGATTCCCAGCTTCTCCTTTCATCGCGGCCGTGTCGTCACGGTCGCGTTGTTCTGTGCGTCGTGGAGACGATAGACCCCTTCACGCGCAATTTTGACAAACCCGCTTCGCCACGATGTCGACCCCTCCCCAACCCCGAAACAGCCACAAAGAAAGAAAGAAAGAAAATTTAATCCTCCAAAAAGAAAATGTAAAAAGCACACACCTCCGTAGTTTTGCCTGCCCCACGGCCCGAGACGACGGCCACGATTAATAAAATAAAATAAAATAAAATAAGCATCAGTGTAATATCCTTCGTGGATCCAAAACAAGAAGTGTTTTGTTCCGATAGAAATATCTAGCAACCCACACACCTCCCCCTCCCCGCGTACCACCTTCGCCGCACGCTTCTCTTCGCACACACTGTGTCGCGCAGTAGTAGTGAGTGAGTGAGTGAGTGAGCGAGTGAGTGAGTGAGTGAGTGATTGTCGTCGCCTTCGCCGTCGTCTGTATAAGATAGTTCGGGGCTAGCGGGCGGTGGTAGGTGGTGCGTCACCCGCTGGATCGATGAATGATGAAACCAAAGTAGCGCTAGGCCACATTGGACCCAAACGACCACTGGAAGGTCGACCGACGCGCGTCGTCGTCGGCCTCGCGGTACTGGCGGAGCTCGTCGTCGGTGACGAGGCAGGCATCGAGCGCGGTTTCGATGGTAGCACGCTTCTTGAGGACGTCGATACCAATGAAGACGATCTCCTGACGACGATCGCCGTCCTCACCTTGGAAGTCGGCTTGGATTTCGGCAGCGTGTTCCTGAGGCCAGTACTCGCGCGGAAGAGTGTCCCACCACCGGCCGAGAATGGGCGCGTCAAAATGCTTGCCCGCGTGCGACCAGTAATATGCGGCCGAGTGGGACGTGGCAAGCCACATGAAGCCCTTGGAACGGAGGAGCGCGGCGAGGGCCGTCTCGAGCTCGGCGTCGTCGCGAGGCTCTTCTATCGGAAGCCACCCCCGTTGTTGTTGTTGTTGGGACACGGTGGAAGCCGGGAGGAGGCTCAAAACGCGCTCGAGGCGCGCGGGCGCAAAGGGCCGGCGACGACTGTAAACAAAGCTGTCGATCCCGAATCGGTCGCGGGCCGTGGTTACCGACGACGGGCGACCGTGGTCGTGGTCGTGGTCGTGCGCCGAGTGGGAGTGGGAGTGGGAGTCGCAGTTGGAGCCGCAGTTGGAGTGGGAATCCTCCTCTGCGTGGTCGTGCGCCGAGTGGGAGTGGGAGTCGCAGTTGGAGCCGCAGTTGGAGTGGGAGTCCTCCTCTGCGTGGGCGTGGGAGTGGGAGTGGGAGTCCTCCTCTGCGTGGGCGTGGGAGTGGGAGTGGGAATCCTCCTCTGCGCGGGAGTGGTCCACCTCCGCGTCTGCGCGGGAACGATCGTCTTTGACGCGCTCCTTGGCCCGATCGAGGCTTGCTGCGACGGCCATTTTGTGTTCGTCGACAGGCCCAGATGCCGCCGCGCCGAGGGCGTTTGCCGTGGCCAAGACCGACTCGAGCGGGGCATCGCCGTACGAGCACCTGAGGACCTTGGCGTTGCCGTTGAGCGCGGAGACGATCGCCTCGAGCTTTTCGAGATCGGCGGGGCCGAGGAGGTCGGCCTTGTTGAGAAGAATGACGTCGGCGACCTCGACCTGCTCGAGCAAGAGGTCGACCACGGCGCGCTGGAGCGAGCCGTCGAAGCGCGACATGAGGACGGCCGACGGGTCGTCCGAGGCTGCCGCGAGGTCTGGTCGCTCGGCGATCGCGCGGGTATCCGCGTACGCCGTCAAAAAAGCCGCGCTGTCGACGACCGTGACGAGGGTGTCGAGCTGGACAACGTCCATCAGCGGGATGGCCTCGGCCTGGGCATCCTGGAAGAGATCGCGAATCGATCTCGGTTCGGCGACGCCCGTCGCCTCGATGACGACATGATCGTACGCGAAACCCCGCATTTGCGAGATCGATGCGAGCTGCGCCAGAGTCGTCATGAGCTCGTCGGCGATGGTGCAGCAGATGCACCCGTCCCCGAGCTCGACGAACTCAGCGTTTCCGCGGACCGGCGTCGCCCGGATTTCCCCCGTTTCCTCCTCGAACGGACTCCGCACGAGTTTCGAGTCCACGTTCACCGACGCGACGTCGTTCACCACCACGCCCACGCGCAGCGACGAATCTTGCGCCGACTTGAGCAGCTGCTGCAGCAACGTCGTCTTCCCGGCACCGAGGAATCCGGACAACAGCGTCACGGGGACGCGCGCTGGGGCTGCCGTTTTCGTTTTCGTTTCGGGGGGCTCCGCCACGCTCATCGTCAGCGGTCGAAGCCCTGGAACCCGCCTCATCAGGACGCCCGCGCGACCCCAACACGAGTCCCCGAGGGCGTGCGCCGCGGCCGCGCACGCCAGCAGCCTTCCCCGCATCATCACTAATAAGTCTTAGATGATTGTTCTCTGCTGATGGCGACTTTTTCAATTCATTGTAGAGTTTTTGCCGTTCGACCAGCCGGCCGATTATCAATTAATTGGCTGCGGCGTTGGTTACCCTTCCTTCATCAAGTCCCGTTTGAAGAAGCGTTGGGAGGTTGCCCTTTCGTTCGTTTTTAGATCGCCATGCGGGCGCTGCTGGTGCTGGGTGCGGTGGTGGCCTGGCGGCCTGCGATGCAGCCGTGGAAGGCGCAGCTTCGGAGCGCGGTGTTGTGCGGCACCCTGGTCGCGCTTGGCGTTCCTCCGGCGCCCGCCGCCGAACCCGCGTCGACCACGCAAGGCTTCAGCGAGCTCGCTGCGGAGGGTGGCGTGATGAAGGCGGAGCCATCGTGCTTCATCAACGAGTGCGGGGCCCAGACGCGGGCGTGCTTTGGAAACCCCTCGTGTCTCAAGGGCGTCACGTGCCTCGGCCAGTGTCGCGGCGAACAGCTCTGCGCGACGCGATGCTTCGCGCGCTTCGGCTCGGATCGCCTCAACAACTGGCTCTCGTGCACGCTCGAGGACAAAAAGTGCGTCACGACGGGCGTGGCCCAGGATACGTCGACATTCTACGCCAACGCACCCCAGCGCGTCGTAAACTTTGACGCCAACGAGCTCAGAGGCGCTTGGTGGAAGGTTCGCGGGTACTCGGCCAAGTACGACTGCTTCGCCTGCCAAATCAACACCTTCTCCAAGCCCTCGAACAACCGCGTGACCAACGACATCGAGTTCCGAGTCCCAAAGCTCGGCGGCAACGCCCCGGGCTACTGGCAAAACTCCCTCGTCGAAACGCTCGTCGACGACCGCGGACCCCAGGGCAAGGCCACCTTGACCGTCGATGGCAAGATGTACGGCTTGTCCTTTCATGAGCAATGGTACGTCCTCTCGAGCTCCAAGACGACCGACGTCCCCGACATTCCCGACCACCTCTTTGTCGCCTACAAGGGTGACACTCAGCAAGGCCCCTACGACGGGGCTTTCGTCTTCACCCGCACCAAGACAGCCTATGACGACAGCCCCGGCCTCCGAAACCTCGTCACCGATGTCGCGCGCAAGAACGGCCTCGACCCTACCAAATTCTGTCGAATCGACAACTCCTGTCCCACCGTCGGCACCGAGCGCGCCGGCGCCTCGGACGCCGATCTCGCCCGGGAGAAACTCACGTGGCGGGACGTCTTCGAACTAACCGAGTGGCTCCGCCCAGGAACGCTTAAGAAAAACGATGCCTTCGATCCCGCAAATATGTAAGATGGCCCTCAAGATGATTACGCGCGTTCCACATTTTTTTTTATTGGGCTTTGGTTTATTATTATCGAGGATGGCGCTTCTTGGTAGTGATCGATCGATATCCGGTCGTCCTCGATAGGGTATATTAAATAAATGAATAAATAAATAAATAACCCCTCGGAGGAAAGCTGCTGATCACCCCGGGTAGATGGACAATAGGCTTATAAAAGTAGGATCGATCCCGGTGGTTCCATAGCGGAGCGGTTCGCGAACTTTGCAGTTGCGCTTACTAACTAGTTAGTAAGTTGGCGCATACAATGCGCGTGTCGTGGGTACGAGGCGTGCGTACCACGGGATGGAAGGGTGCGAGGCTGTGGCTTGCATTCTCTCGGGAACAAAAAAGGGCCTCGCGCGTCGTTTTGCGTTGACATGGACATTCAACGCGTCCATCCAGGCCATATCAGCACCAGCCTTGTGCTCGTCGCGACCAGCTTCCACAACGCGCGTAATAATAAATAATGCGGTTTTCGCAGTCGAATGTCATCGCTAGGTTTGGTCTTGACATTGGGCCGCACGGGCCGCCGGCGCATTTGTATATATCATCGATGCAGAGCTCTCCGCTCCCTTGAGACGATGTCAAGTTTTTTTTTTTATCCGCTGCAGTCCGGGTGATCGTCGTCAAGGGGTGGCACATCTCGCCGGGGCGGGTTGTGTGAAGTTTTGAGGCTACTTTGGTGGGTGGGCTCTTGTATTGAGGCGACGGCGGTCGCGGCGGCCCTGCCTCTGTACCAGTCCCGAACACTCGTTCTGGCCCCCTCCCGATACATCTACGTGCCCTGCGCTCGTTTTGCTGCCCCCTCCCTTATACCCCTCTCTTGCGCCTCATCCCACCATGCGCTCTTTTTTTTTGTCTTTTTTTTTTTGGTTGCTCTCACCATGCTTCTAGAACAACACTGCGTCAAACAACGCCTCTTCCGGCATTGTACTCACTCCCTCAAAATATGCGTTTTACCTTTTTGCTTGCTCCATCGCCTTTCTCTGCGGTCGTCGTCTTTGGTCTTCTCTCTTTTTGTGTTTATCTTCCTTTGAGCAATCATCCACTCTGGCTCTCTGAGCCTGGGAGCTGCTCACCATAAAAACAATAATCCGCTCAGCACCTTCGAGCAAGCAAAATCGTAAAAACCGTA
>JAQMWT010000629.1:0-59068 GCA_029834535.1 Chrysophaeum taylorii | reverse complement strand
ATACATAGATTGCTGAGATCTCAAACGACGTGGAGATCATCCTACTTGATAATGTGGACTGGAGTCCAGCGACTGAACCCGCGCAGGTGAACGATGCGCAGCGGACCGACACGGCATAAACAATGCTTACGTCTACGTTGTCGCTGATTACGCGGCTCGAAACGACTTCGCAACAGCAAGGCGGAGAAGACCAGCCGAAACTCGATGAACCCTCGAGCGGGAAACCGCAGAAGCCGCCGCCTGGACGCGGAGGGGATTCTCGCGCTCGTCTCTGGAACGAAAGAGAAAACTACGAAATATGTAAGCCTTCAAGCGCCTCTGAAAGAGAATCCAAAGTGTGGTTCGATATGATCGGGCAGACTGGTTTTTCTTAGCGACCCATCGACAAAGACGAACACGGAAATCGCGCGTCATTTGCAACCGCGAGCCCGATCAATGCCATAGTGTTGATGTGCAACACATCAAATGAGAAAGTTCATCTGCGAGGACGATGGGAGAGCTGACAAAGGCCACTAAATCATTCGCGTGACGGCGTGCCCTAATGCCACCTGGTTCGGAGCGCTGCTCACGATATTCAGAGCAGACTCACTATGAGACGCAGCTAACCACGGTTATGAGTACCGTGCAAGCACTACCGCATAGACGCGCCTATCGCCCGGACACGAACGCGCCGTCGAGATAGCAGGAGCCCTGACGCCACGACGCTGCCGTAGCGCCTCGTGCCAGCGCCGACGAAGATAGCGTGAGCTCCAGCCGACATTCACGCCGCTGCCGGCGACTAACATCTCGCGACGAGATTCGGACGATGGTCGCTACCGAGCAAGACCGACGCACCGTCTGCAACGTTCACATTTACCACCCCTGCGGTCAACAGTTACCATAGGAGGACGGTGTACCCGAACACGGACACCCGCACCGACGACGCAGCCGACGCCCTTGCCGCGGCCGCATTCGAAGATCTTGCTCGCCCACCGATGGACGAGCCACCCAACGACGTGCTGACCAATCGTCGGTCTTTGGCACAGATTTATGAGCAGATGTCGAGCGATGAGCTCGAAGATTCGAGCGAGGAACTTGAAGCTACACGATACTGGGAAGGCGATTCAGATTCGGAAGATGAAGAAGCTACAATCGGTGAACCAGTGTCTGCGTTAACGTTATTTGACGAGTTGTCCATGGACGACCCACCGTTTATTTTTGATGAGGAAGCCCTCGATGCCATCGGCTTATCTTTGGACCCTCCAGAGACGACCGTTGGCGACCGAACTGGCTGTGAGCCAGACATGAATTTCTGCGGTGATAGCTCGGGCGCGCATTCGTCGGATGAGACTAGGACAAGCGCGAGTATGGCAGGAAGTGACGACGATTTTATGACAGAGTTGACGTCGGGGACGACGCCATCTTTTCCTTTTCCTGCGGACCCCGAAACATTTCGATTACTACGGATCGAGACACGGATACGCCGCCGGAAGAAAGGATTAGATTTATGAAGAAGATAAGCAGCGTTCTCAAGTGTGACGAAGACGAGCAGATGGAACCTGCAGGATTGGTGGACGAAAGCTCGGAATTTCTTGCGAAGAAGCCACCAGAACAACCGCGCAGCTGCAGACTCAAAGCCGCAGCTGACATGGAACCGATCGCCGATGCTGATGAGGATCAGCAGGCGACGATTGAATTTACAAGATGCATTCTGAAAGACGAAATGAATGATTTATGGGAGGGTCCTTTGCTTCCGTGAACTACGAAGACCAGGATCCCCTACCAGCGCAGATTCCTCTGAGATTGTCTTGGAGGAAGAGCGAAAGCCGCCAGATAAAGAGGCTGCCGCGAGCGTTATGGCGAAGACGCCAACAACGATACAGATACGAAAGCTCAAGCCGCGGTATCGATGCCCAACCCCGGAGATGAGCGATTCAGAGCCCGATGTGCTCACTTCGTTGACGCCGCGAGATGGCAAGACGATCGAAGATGATTTGATTACCCTCAGTTGTTTAGATACGGTTTCAACGTTATGGCCTGTCACATCTACAAGAATCGTGACGGTCCGAAATTCTCGACGACCATCGGGGTCGATGGAATGGCCGATGTTTCTTATATTTGCCGAGAAATGGTCAAAAAGTTGACCAAAGATCAGTTGATTTTCGATGAAGGCGAACTTCCGATCAAGCGCAAGCTGTACGGATCAGGATTGAATACGACGACGATCCATCGTTGGATCGCCCTTCGGGTCGCTTTCGCCGATGACTTTGCCTGTTTTTGTCGAACCCAAGTCGTCTACGGGCGCAAGAAGATTAGTTAAGGGATGAACGAGTCGATGCACCAATCGTGACCTTCCGGTCTAATTACGATCGGAATCCGATAACCGTACCGATTTACAATCATCAACACGATGCCTTTCGGCAGAGTCTCGACCTGGTCAAGACTCGAATTTATGCTCGTTTGAGCACGATTAAATGACCGAAGCCCGCCGCCGGAACGTACGGTAGCCATGGCTACGCGGGGACATGCTACGACCAAATTCTCCCCAGCTCCGGGAGAAGACGCGCGCGAATAATCGCTTATGCCGCGCGCACGATTCAAATCGAGCCCGGTCGAACGTACAATCTACCGGTTATGTCGCCTATGGAAAAAGGACAGGTTTTCGTCGCTACGTTTGCTGAGAACGAGCAGTTGGAGTTGTCGAAAGAATGTTCTTCTGGCGAAGAGCGCGACCGGTCCGCTGCTCGGGTGGCTGCAACACTGCCACGGAAGAAGTGCCGACGATCGTCACTCAAGGCGAAGCCCTTGCGATTGGTATATCGTTAGGTACGAAGATGAGTTGAACGTTCTACGATCAACGAACTTACGAAAGAATGTGAAGAAGAGATACGACAAGGGAAACCTTTCTTTCACCGTTTCTGTCGCTAGTCATTTGACGCGATGCGGCGAATCTCCCCGCCGATGCTGCTGAGCACGGTGCAGCGGACACGCTATGACCGCTATGACGGAAGTCCACCCTCAAACGACCTGAAGGCAGCGACGATTTCGCTCGAAGGTCAGAAAGAGTGAAAGAAATGCCGCGAGATCACCGAAGCGGAGATCCGCCGCCGATATGGGTGCTCATGGCTTCCAATCACTTATCGCAAGGTGGTGATGCTGCAGTGGAGCCGGAGGCAGTACTTTAGGTCTCCAACGAGCCAACGAAACGTGTGGACGTCGTTTCGAGTCGTGCTAGCACTCGATGCGTCGGACACCGCCAACCAGATCCACCACAAAACTTTCCGAACATCCTGTGGTGCAGCACATTGTGTGGTCGCTATGTTATAACCTTACGGTTGATCGAATCTTATTTACCCTACGCGGAATGGTCGTCGTCGATGTGTGTCGCGTCGCCACCCTGCGTACACTCCGCTCTGTGCAACTTGACTTCCAGAGATGTTGGGAAGGGAGTTACCGCTACCCACTGGACGATGAAATTATGCAAGATGGCTGGTTTCTTCATGTGGTTGATAGAGCAGGAGGCTTCGATTATTTCTTACGTTGCACGTTTGCACCGTACGTATACGTCGTCAATTTTTACGACATAACTCCCAGTTTGATGAGCTGTCGCGTGCGATTGTTGGTTTCAGCCATCCGCTCCATTTGCAGTTCCAAAAAACTTGCAAGAATATGCAACAGAAGTTCGCCGCAGCACTTGGTTACGCCGACGAACGACATTTACTTCAGATGAACAATTTAGGATCATCACGAGCCGCGATAGACGCAGCTTATACTGTTACGCGTGTCCCGCTTCGCGTAGGACCGCACCGTTCCGATTACGATCCTGAATCTGGAAATGACTTCGGAGTTGCGACAATGCCCCCTGATTTTGAGTGGGCCGGCTTCTCCAGGACGACCTCGTTGAAACACTTGTCCGTCGTGCCACCTGACACGATGGTCTTATTAATGCTCGATCTGCTCTGTGACCAAGGAATTTCACCTGAGCGGGCGCTTTGCCGTCAGCGTTGAGTCCTGCAGACCGACCGTTTGATTATTATACAAATTGATCACCCTTCGTCACGTACAGTTCCGCTGTTAAACACGCGCACGTGTCATAAGATGGTGTTTCGACGATGATCTTCAAGATCACACCAAATGGAAACCTCCAGAGGTACCGTTGATTCCGCCTGCAACAGATGAGCCGGGGACGTCTCATGCTTCTTCTGCTGGGCCCCCCCGACAACCAAATTTAGACGTTCCGCCAGATCCTGAGCGAGATCGGGAACCAAAGATTAAGAGCGAGCCGAGTGTTCGTGTCAAAGGCGAAAGGCATCGTGTTGATGATTGTAAATCGGTACGGTTATCGGATTCCGATCGTAATTAGACCGGAAGGTCACGATTGGTGCATCGACTCGTTCATCCTTAACTTTAATCTTCTTGCGCCCGTAGACGACTTGGGTTCGACAAAAACAGATCCGATCATGGGGAAAATCCACAATGGCTCCTAAAAACTCGTATATCGCGCCCTCCCAACAGGAACAGATAATTCGTATCTGCTACAATAGCAACAATGGGAGCGGCAAAGTCATCGGCGAAAGCGACCCGAAGGGCGATCCAACGATGGATCGTCGTCGTATTCAATCCTGATCCGTACAGCTTGCGCTTAATCGGAAGTTCGCCTTCATCGAAAATCAACTGATCTCATATCCTCCACCACCTGTGGCGTAAGGAGAATTTTAGGGGCTACCTGGCGTGCCTTCGAATCCTGGCTCGCCGATCGCGTCCGTGCCCTTGGTGGGATCACTGGACGAGGATGGCCGTTCTCCCGCCACGCGACCACAAACAACTCCTGCGCCTGGTCCTCTCAACTTGAGGATCGGCTGTTGCTTTATGATCAAGGATAATCGAAATCAGAAATCAGGGTGACACATGTCACGGAAAAGGAAGATGATGTCAGAGAAAACTCTGACATCATCGGAACGGAGTAGGGTGCCCCTGAAAAGGGGGGGCCCTAGAAGAGGGGTAAGCCTTTGGAGGCGGGAGTTGCCGCCACAGGACTCCAGAGGTACCGTTGATTCCGCCTGCAACAGATGAGCCGGGGACGTCTCATGCTTCTTCTGCTGGGCCCCCCCGACAACCAAATTTAGACGTTCCGCCAGATCCTGAGCGAGATCGGGAACCAAAGATTAAGAGCGAGCCGAGTGTTCGTGTCAAAGGCGAGAGGATCAACAAAAGCCACCCGGAAGTGAAACTAAAATACGAGAAAAAGTTCGATGTGCCATGGAAAGATGCGCCGCGCGATGTCGAGGGTGCACCACTGCCGCAGACTCCTGAGCATGTCAAGGACAACGAAGCGATGAAAGTTAAAATTCCTACGAAGGAAGAAGTTGACAAGGTTGTGCAGGAGTTGGGAATTCCTGACAATCCGCACTTAGATGACGAGGCGAAACTGATGCTCCGCCATTGTGTGCGATATTCTTGGGCCTTTTTCGACCCGATTATGAGACCTGTGGACTCGCCTCCTGTGTCTCTACGATTCAAAGACGCGAATCCGCGACCGATTAAGATGACGCCCTACCGATTGACGTTAGCCTTTCTCGCGATGAGACGATGGCGGACATGCATTGATATTAGGTGGGGATACCACAACCTTCGTCTGGATACGGCAGCGCAGGACGCTGTCACGATGGTTAGCCCACTTGGCGCTCACAGTTTCTTGATTACCTCTAGGGTGTGAAGACAGCCGGAGCTCTTTTCTGCAAGCAAATGGCGAGCGACCTTCGAAATGGATGTATCAAGACTTGGTTGCGTTTGTTGATGATATTATGATGGGATCCGACGATCTTCATCGACATTTACAAGTTTTGATCGAAGTGATGTGTCATTTGGCACAGAGAGGGTACAGCGGTCGAACCGCGAAGTTCCACTTCTCAAAGATGATATAGAATTTCTGGGACATCATCACCAGAAGGCTTGAAGCCGAATCCAAAGACGCTGGAAGCACTGCAGAAGATGCCGATTCCAGGTACTTTACCGAATACTTCCCCGAAGACCCAGATACGCTCTTTCATCGGCATCATGGTATTATGCCGGCGATATGTGAAGGGCTACTCGAAGATTGTAGAAACCGGAGACGATTATGCCTCGAAGGTGTAAAGTTCGAGTGGACGCCCGAGTGTCAGAAAGCGGGATACGATTATTGCTTTGGTTGATTCCCGTGGAGTCTACCACGCCGATTATGATCTGCCTTTTCAGATCCGATCCGATGCTTCCAAGGATGGACTTGAGCATATCTCTTCCAGATTGTCGAAGTCAAGGACGATGCCGGAAGGGTGACTCGAGAAGAACGAGTAATTGAATACTGGAGCCGAGCTGCCGAAGGAGATGCGGAATTATGAGCCCCGTCGGCTAGCTGCTGGCGTTATACTTTCTCTAGAGCACTTTCGAGCCTACATTGAAGGGCACCGGACTGTTTTGGAGACCGATCACCGAAATTTGACGTTTTTACGTAAGGCGACGCACTCGTCTGGGCAGCTTGCTCGTTGGGCGATGCGCCTCGCCATTTTGACCCTGAACTTGGTTATAAGCCGGGAAAGTCACCGGGAATGAGTATCCCTGACTGTCTCTCCCGCAACCCGATTGATCATGTCACCGAGACTGACGAGTTTGGAGAACCTTTGAACCACGCGTATCTAGTGTTCCAAGAGCTTCCCGACCTGTTGATGACCGAGAGTTCCCGTCTCTGGCTGCCACTTCATAATGTCGTTTATCACGACCGAACTGCCGGAAGACGGAGACGAAACCCTGAAGGATCCGATGAATTGGCTACGTCTCACGCTACGAGACAACGTCGGAAGAACCGTGCGTGATGAGCCACAGATCTTCAAGGACGCCGCCGCTTGCCATTATATCGATAAGATACCCATGACGCTCGCGGAGATCGCACGTGAGCAATCTGATGCTACGTGCGAGGATATTCGCTACCGAATGGCCCAAGGTCAGACGCCACGACGTTCCGAGCGAACGAACGATTCGTCGTTGAGATGTTCTTTACCGCATTTCTGCTGATTTGCACCCGATGATTGTTGCACCTGCTACGTTGCGCAAACGCATTATTCGACTTTATCATGACACTCCGGTTAACGGTGGTCATATGGGACGTCACAGTACCGTCCAGGCTATCCAAGAACGATTTTGGTGGCCCCACATGTCGAACGAAGTTGAGTCTTCCTTGCTGGCTTAGTTTGTCAGAGCGCTGTACGCCTGAGCCGAAACGAGCTGGACTCTTGCAGCCCGTCTACGATGGTGATGGTGCTGTTCTGCATGGATTTGGACCCTGCCCGCGCTGGTCCCGAGACGTATCTTCTAGTATTTTTGATCCGTTCTCGCATTTCTTGATTCTGGATGTTTTGAATGATAAGACTGCTGAGTCTGTCCTCGAGTCTTTTGTCATTAACATCCTCCTCAAGGGCTACTTGCCCCAGATGATTCTGTACCGACAACGGTGAGTTCGTGAACAAGTTGATGCGCGAGTTCTGCCATCTCTTTAACACACGATACCAAACTACGATTCCTTATCATGCCCAGTCGAACCCGGCTGAGCGTGTCAACCGATTTATCAAGGCCTTCCTCCGTGCTTGCCTTCAAGGCCGGAACATCACGGATTGGCCTGACTTTGCTCATTATATTGCGTTTTGCTACAACCGCAAGTTTATTCCAGGCACGCAGATTTCGCCCTTTATGCTACGCCTGAACCGTCAGCCGATGCTACCGACTGACTACACGCTCATGGATTTTGATACACGATTATTGCCGAAGACTGCTCTTAGTCGCCGAGACTCGCGAACGATTGAAATATTATACAAAGATCGTCCGCGAGGCTCGTGATGCTTTGAAGAAACAGCGATTGGTTTACAATGCTGATCATGTTGATGTTGAATACAAGGAAGGATCGTTTTGCTCTACATCCCTTTCCTTCAGAACAAACTTCGACCAGAATGGCGAGGGCCGTTTATTATCAAGGAACGCCTCTCCCGGTCACCTATAGGATTTGAGCTCTCGAATCTCCCCCCGGAGGACGGCGTGGTCATGTAAGGCAGGTCACGCCCGTGGATGGACCTCCGATCGTTGATCAAACCATCCGCAAACCCGAAGAAACCGTGATGATTATCAGCACGGTAAGTTTGTTTCCGGATTCCTGACCGGAAGCGCTCTGATTGGCGCAAGAAGATTTATGTTGCTGAAGTTTAGCCTTACGATTACCAAAATGATCGTGTCGCTCTACATTTCTATTCCGATTTGGGTCCGAACGATGATGTCGCTTATTTCAAGCCGACCTCTCACCTTTCGCACCGCAAGCTCAAGCCCGAATTCAAGGACGTTGAAGGTCGAAGTTTCACCGACAAGTCCCGAATTTCCTCCAACACAACTCCTTGTGTCACGGATTTCGCTCCGCACGAGATTGACGTGTTGGTCCCCAAGTTTACTTTACGCAGTGGTCGAGTTCCTGAACCGATCATCACCCGCGTTTACCAGAAGATTCGTTCACGAGATGCTCGTAAGGCGAAGCCGCGCTCCTCGCGCTAGCACCTCGCTGGGGCAGCTCGAATTCTTACCAGGGGAGTCCTGTGGCGGCAACTCCCGCCTCCAAAGGCTTACCCCTCTTCTAGGGCCCCCCCTTTTCAGGGGCACCCTACTCCGTTCCGATGATGTCAGAGTTTTCTCTGACATCATCTTCCTTTTCCGTGACATGTGTCACCCTGATTTCTGATTTCGATTATCCTTGATCATAAAGCAACAGCCGATCCTCAAGTTGAGAGGACCAGGCGCAGGAGTTGTTTGTGGTCGCGTGGCGGGAGAACGGCCATCCTCGTCCAGTGATCCCACCAAGGGCACGGACGCGATCGGCGAGCCAGGATTCGAAGGCACGCCAGGTAGCCCCTAAAATTCTCCTTACGCCACAGGACTGTCCAGCAGTTTTCTTGGTGACGTAAGAATCACCAGAACGATAATACGATAAATCGCTGCGAGAGAAAGGCTGGCGAGCATCATTAGAGTTACGCAAGCGTCTAGCATTAAACGTGGAAGATGTACCAGGTTGGGACGAGGTGATGAAGGCGAGTGTGTTAGCAGTTTGAGTCAGACTTTTGTCTGCTGAGTCCAGAGTGTTTGTAAGTAGTAACTTTGGCTTTGGTTGAGATGATAAACCTTCGACATAGGGTTGCCAAGAAACAGGGCGATCTAAGCGTCTTTTGTTAGACCCATTTGATACTACATTGTATAGGTCTAATGCGCATTCTAAAATGTAGCTAGGGTTGGTAGGGTGACACAATCGTTCAGCTTCTGGCACAGGTCGAGATGAAGATCGGGTTTCGTACATATAACACCAATCTACCCAACCACGATCGTAACGGTTGTTGCTGGTATTATCGGCATAATGCCGATGTATCTCTTCATAGATTTTTCTGCAAAGAGTGCCAAAGTCGAATTGAAGGTCAGTCTCTTCCTGATTAAGTTGGTAAGAGATTTGCCTAAATGCTAGGACAGCTTCGATAAATACATGGACATACCAGTTAGGATTATAAACAACAGAGTTAAATTGCTGTTTCAAATAGGACACATCAGTAGTCGTAACAGACTCGCAGTGACTAAAGGCGATGAGCATAATGGCTCGAGCCTTGTTGGGTAAATAACATTTGATGTATACCTCATTGATGGCGGGCCAGGCCGCAAGTGCTGGTTTTCCAACACTTTCAAGATTGAAGTAAGTATGCAAGAATGTAGCATACGTGTTCTGATAAGTGTGCCAGTCAGCAGCAGTTAACGAAAACATGGTAACAACGGCACGAACACGGGTGTCGAAAGGTAATGCCTTCGGGTGCGCGCGATTTAAGATTCGTTCCTCTTCTAAGAAACGGGCATTGATTTCAGGACGTAATGCCTTGACTTCATAGTCGTAACAGACAGTAGCTAGCTGAGCGACTTCTGCATCAGGTAAGTGGGGGAAAGCTTCGTTGGCGAAATGCCATTCCTGATACACAGGGGGCAATTCATCAACAGCTAAACGGAGATCAGCAGCCTTATCGGTCTTCCATTCCAGGAAAACGCGATCGAGAATTTGATTCCGGAGGATCTCGTAGTCCTTGCATGACCGAGCATATGCTTCGTACGAGTCGTACTCGAGGAAGGCATCGGCATGACTGGACCGTAACAATTGCTTAACGTGCTTGATTTGCAAGGATACCTTGCGAGTCTGAAGCTGAAATCGATTTCCATCGTTAAGAAACTCAACTACAGGAGCTTCGAGCTTCAATAAATCCGCACCTGTGATCGCCTTGGGTGCGGCTCGTGCTGCGTGTTCTGCCATAGCAGTTGACGGGGGAACCTGTGGGTTCAGTCACGCAGTTGACACTGTCTAGACATTCTAAGGGGGTCTGTCTATCGGTGTCTATGTACACTCATCGTTTTCGATGGAAAGATGTCTATTTGACGACTGTGCAAGCTGTGAGTCCAGAGTAGTGTCGCTAAGCGTAGTCACTCAGGCAGCTGGTTAGTTTTGGTGCTCTCAAGGAGCTTGTTAAGTGCATTGCCATGGAATGTACGAGTGGACGTACCCAAAATATTCCATAACATGGGTGCAAGAGTACAGGTTAGCCAATTACACACACATCAACATTGACATGACAATACGATGCTATGAACAGGTGCACACAAGGTTACACGATCACGTGTGCAAAAAAAAAATTATATACAGCCCAATGGTAATGGCGATACATTGACAAGTGTGTTTTCGTGGCGAGGCTGTGTCGGCGCGGTAACGACCCAATACCCATAGGTTACGTGCACGTTTTAACACATGGTTTCTCAGAGACCCGCCTGGGCCCATAACCTGCAGAGCATTTAGCAAGCAGTGGTAAGTCACCTGGGAAACCATCCCGTCTCATCCTGAATCAGAGGACTATTTGATTGTGTAGAAGGGAAGAATAAGGGTAAGGAAGAGATCACGTTCTCAACGGACGGATAAGGGTAAGAGGCAGCAGATTTCTCTGCACTACTCGAGCAGTTGTATGTTGAGTACGCCACACGAACGCCTTTCACTATGAACGCAACAACAAGAAGAAGAAAGCCGCCGACGACGCTAAGGCTTCCGCGGCTCCCACAGCTACTTCCAACCTGGCCATTACTGCGGTGGACACCTTGTCTGCCTCAGCTCCAGTTCGATAAGTTATAAATCTTGCAGATTCGAGCGAGGATGATGACGACGACGACGGCCAGCTAATACTCAGCGACTGTATACCAAATGAAGCAGACGCCGAAGCACCAACCGACGAGGATCTGGTCCCGGATTTTGCGGTGGAGTTCGATGAAGTGTTCGCAAACTGGATCCGATACGCGGCTGGGATCAAATGGGAAAATGAGTTCGACGAACTGAAGAACGTCAAGAAGCTGGATCTCGTCGAGCACCTCCTACCCCTCCATGTGGGCAAGCTCTACAAGAAGATCGAGAAAGACGCCAAGTACGGCTTCCTCCCCAAGCTCGCCAGATCTTCACGCGGTTCCATCGGCACGCTTCCTGCCGAGAGCTTTTGCGAACGAATCATCTCGGCCGGCAACATCGTTCTGACCGCGTGTAATAACTCGCTGCTTGGCGACGAAGAATGCGACATGCTCGTCCTCTTGCGCATGAACCGCGAGTTCATGAGTGGGCCCGAGGCAAATACGGCAAGATCGCCAACGTCGTCGACGAGACCACGATCCCCGACAAAGAAGACCAAGAGGACGACACGGACCCGCCGGAAGAGTAGACGGCTTGCGGCGGCTTGCGAATGCCATGGATTCGGCCGATACGAAAAGAATTGCATGCTTATTTTACTTTACTTTATACTCGACTCGACAACCTGATTTTTTTTAATTTGAACGTTGTCCCTTGCCACATGAGAGGTAAGTTAAATTAAGGCTTTATCCTTGAATTCCTTCGTTTGCCCTTAACCAGGACACAAACCGATATGGACAAGTGAGTGACCTCGCGGCATCATCTCGCACACAACACAACACAACACAACCAAGGGTGGTTTGCCTTGCGCTTTATGCTGCGAGCTTCGTCAATTCGTAGAGCTTGAAGTCGGCGATCTTACCCTCAGTAACGGCCAGGTAGTTAGCGAGGTGGGGCGCGCCCATGTGCTTTTGCCAGAGTTCGCGGGAGGTCCAGCTTTCCACGAAAACAAAATGATTCGCATCAGAATTATCCGTATGAAGTTCGTAACTCAAGCAGCCCTCTTCACCGAGCGTGATCGGAATCAGCTTCTCCATTTCTGCCTTGACGAACGATTCGTGACCGTCGTTCGCAAAAACGTGAGCAATGATCACGAGCGCCATCGGAACACTTGTACTCGAGGGTGATGATGATGGGATATTGAAGTCCGTGCCAAACGGACGTATCAACGGACTCGGAAGATTCCTCGGAAGATTGAAGATTCTATGGGTCCGAACGCGTTGTTCCCCGAAGGGAAGAGGGAGTTGTTCGAGAGGCTCGGGTACAGCCCCGCCGTGCGCGCGGGGGACTTTTTGTTCGTCGCGGGCCAAGTGGGCGTCGCCGATGGTGCCGTCGTGGAAGACCCCGAGTCGCAGTTCCGTTTGGCGTTCGAGAAGGTCGTCGCGCTCCTCGAGGTCGCCGGGATGGGGACACAGGACATCGTTGACGTCAAGACCTTCCACGTCGACATGGAGAAGCACCTCGATGCCTTCAACAAAGTAAAGAACGAGTTCTTCCCGCGGCCGCCTTTTCCGTGTTTTACTGGTCTCATCGAGGTCAACCGTCTCGGGATGAAAGGCCTTCTGCTCGAGGTCGCCGCCACGGCCTACAAAAAATCATCTACGGAATAATACTTACCTCGCCCAAAAGAACTGACAACAAAAAACTCTGATAAACCGGAGTATTTATGAAGGGCGTTGTTGCTTTTTGCGGTAGGAGCGCATGGCAGAATCGTAGTCGGGGGCCGGGTTGACTCGGAAAGAGTCGATTGTGGCGCGGATTTGGGCCTCAGAGACCTTCCAGCGTTGTGCGGTCGCCCCCGCCACCAGCATGAACGTGTCGGTGTCGACGGTGACGGCCTTCACCAGAACGCGGCGGTCGACCTCGCGCATCGAGGGCGTGAGGGCCGCGAAGGCAAAATCGAAGACGTTGTTTTCCTCTCTCCGAAGGAGGCGGATATCGGTCGGCTCGCCAAAGGCGCCAAACTTACCCTCGGTTCCGAAGACCTTTGCCGTCGCAGCGCTCAGATCCTTCGTCGGCGCAACGACAACAAATGCCGAATCGCCCGTCGCGAGGTCGCGCGCGGCGAGGGGGTTGAGCGCCTTCCAGGGCGCCGTAAACGAGATGTCTATCGGGAGGCCCTCCGAGGTCAAAAGTTGCGACTGGAAGATTCCAACGGACGCGTCGATCGCGCGGTCCGTTGGCCGCACGCCCGTGTCTGGTTTCCTCTTGCTGAGGCCGCCCGCGCCGCCCTCGAAGAGGAGTCCGCTCTGGTACGAGGCGCCCAGCAGCAGCGACCGCCGCAACACGAACAACAACATGGAAGATCGGTCGTAAAAAGAAGGGTGAGGGTAAAACGGATGATCCGTTAAGAAAAAAATGAGGGTAAGCAAGACTATGACGATGATTCTGCCGCGGCTCGTCGTCTTCGACCTCGACGCGTGCTGCTGGTTTCCCGAGATGTACATGCTCGGCAGCGGATCGCCGTTCCGCGTCACAGACGACCCCGACGTAGTGGTGAGTTCGGGGGGCGAGCGCGTGCGGCTGTATTCGGGCGTGCGCGACGCCTGGCACGAGCTGCGCGCCGCCGGGACGCCTGTCGGCGTTGCTTCGCGGTGCGACGTTCCGAGTTGGGCGTGTGAGCTTCTACGGACGTATCGAGTCGGGGACACCACGATGGCCGACGTGGCGGGGGACCTCGTCGAGATCTACAAGGGAAGCAAAAAGAAGCACTTTAAGGCCCTGGGCAAGAAGACTGAAATTCCCTTCGAGGACATGTTGTTCTTCGACGACGACCCCTGGAACATCAGTGAGGTCTCGCAGCTGGGGGTCACCTGTGTTCTGACGCCCGAGGGCATCACGCGCGCGGTCTACGAGAAGGCGATGGCCGACTTCCGCCGCCGCCGCGGCGGCGGCTAAATAACACCTTGTTAATTTAACAACATCGTCGCTGGAACGAAATCATCATCAGTCCGGGGACCCACTCGAGTCCGCGTGCCGGGGGGCGGCCGCGCAATTGAAGAATTGAAGCGCGGTCTTTTCGCCGACCGATAGCCCGAAAAGAAGAGTCGTGTTGCGCCTGGTGGTGAGTGAACGAGAGGACGTTGGGAAACCACCCCCGCATCTCTCGCTCGAGGTGGGCTCTGCGCGTTATTGTGGAGCAAAAAGCGTGACGTGGTGGCGCTCGGCTCGCTCCACGTAGTGAAATACCTCGTTCTCGGAGCGAAGCGGCAGCCAGGTGCGTGGACAACAACGACAACAACAACAGAGTCTCAAACGTTGGGGGTACGACGTCGTCAGAGCCCCACCACGTGGTTCTTGATGAAAGGCGCCG
The DNA here is from genome assembly GCA_029834535.1 of Chrysophaeum taylorii. NCBI lineage: Eukaryota > Pelagophyceae > Pelagomonadales > Pelagomonadaceae > Chrysophaeum > Chrysophaeum taylorii. The sequence continues at coordinate 44,525 of JAQMWT010000629.1, read as the reverse complement.
CGTCGCGTGCGCTTGGTGCCTGGGCGCCAGACCGTAAACATCCCCGAGACTCAGCCGCGGTGTCCCCGGCGCGGAGCGCCATCACGAGCCAACTTAATTCTAAAGGTGACGAGTCGCCATTTTTCCACGCACCCATACTGCGTGATCGGAAAGATACACATATGTAGCACAATAACTTCAAGGGCGTTAAGTGTCGCCCAATAACGACATTTAGGTGTAGTAAACGGCGGGATGGCCGCCAAGGAGACGGAACTCATCCAGGCGACAGAACCGATTGCGGGGACCCAACCCAAGTCCTCCAAGGACGAACGAGAGTGCGTTGTTTCTTGTCGTGGATGGACGGCGGCTTAGTAATCGCGCAGCTTCCGGCCCGGGTCGCTCAAGGAAATCTATGAGCATACGCACTACAAGCCCTTCAAGGTTGCGTACACCAAGACGACGGGCGAGGTCGTCGATTTCTACCCGGGCTGCTGGCTGAGCTGCGAGGACATTGGGATCATCGCCTCATGTTTCATAATGTTATGGGCGACGCTCCTCGGCCTGTACGCCCTCCTGCTCAAAGCCGCGCTAGACACGGACGAAAAATCTACCGCCCTCTGGATCTTCTTCGTCCTAGGCGTCATCTTCGTCATCTTTATCGCTGGATCCGTGTTCATGAACTCCGTCGAGCAAAATCTCAAGGCTAAGTATTCCCCCGAAAGCCTCGACGAGCAACAAGCCTAGGGGGGCTCTTGTCTCGCGCTCCTCTCGTGGTTTCTCGACCTCTCTCGGCACCCTCAACATAATTCGTTTCTCTCAGAAAAAAGACTGCATCACCACGACGACTCCCCCATAGACGCGCGCGCTCTCTCGAGCGCTCGACGATGATAAATAATCTTGATAATACATATTCCCATCCACCGTATGTGTGAGGCGCCGCCTTGGAAACACCTGCAGCTTTAGTGGGTCTCTCTGTGGCTCGAAGCTTGGGACGTGAGCGACACAGAGCACCTTTTTTTTTTTTCTTTTTTTCTTTCTTTCTTTCATTCACGCGCGGGCGATTGACTGACTGACTGACTGACTGACTGACTGACTGACTGACTGACTGACTGACTGACTGACTGACTGACTGACTGACTGACTGACTGACTGACTGACTGACTGACTGACTGACTGACTGACTGACTGACTGACTTCAGGTGCCGTAGCCCTACGGCTTTGGGTGTGGCGTTGCGCGGGATCATTCATTCATTCATTCATTCATTCATTCATTCATTCATTCATTCATTCATTCATTAAGTGGGTGCCGCCGTACAAATTCCATGTGTTTGTTATCCACGCGAACGATTTTCACCTAAATTGTGATTGACTCATAATCAGATAACCTTGCTCAAACGAAAAAAAAACTTCTTCTCTCCAACAACACCCAAGTCTGCTCCTTACCACGATTCAGACGTCGGGCGTTTCGCGACGTCTAGAAGAAGAAGAAGAAGAAGAAGAAGAAGGCAGTCGATGTTAGAAGGCGAGGGGGTCGAAGACGGGGGGAATGGCCATGCCGGAACGCTCGGCAAGTTGCGCGTCGAGTTTGGTCCAGAGGGCGCGGGTGTTTTCGTCGGCGAAGTGCGTGGCCGCGGCGTCGACAAAGGTGAGGGAGGAGGCTCGGAGAAGGGAGGTGAGAGTGGTGGCGGAGAGGGGGGGTCGAAGGGCGGGGTGCGTCGCGCGATAGCCGCGGAGGCGGAGATCCTGGAGGTTTGCGCAGGCGGTCGCGAGGGCGACGATGCCGGCGTCGGTGCACGCGGGACCGTAGTCGGCCCTGGTGTTTGGGGTCATGCCCGCGTAGGCGCGGTTGATATTGATCGAGGTGAGGGAGGCCTTGCAGGGCGCGGTCGCTATACCAAAGAGGGAGGTGTCGGAGACGCCGACGCAGAACTCGCAGTCGAGGACTTCCAAGTTTGGGCAGCGCGAGATGACCGCCAAGACCCCGACGTCGGTGACGCAGTGGCAGGACTTGATAGAGAAGAGGCGAAGGTTGTTGAAGGAATCGCGCGGCAGGAGGGCCGCGTCGGTGAGACCCGCGCCGTGGCGCGACAAGGCGCGAAGGGAGACGGTCGCGAGGGCGGGGGCAGCCCTCGAAACGGCGACGGCGATGCGGTCGGCTTCCTCGAGGAGAAAGCAGGAGGCTTTTGAGGAGTCGATCGAGAGGGTGTCGAGGTTGGGACAGAGGGAAACGAGGTTCGCGAGACGTCGCAGCGTCGCGTCGCGGTCTACGAATCTCTCGGGGTCGGCCGCCGTCCGGAGCCTCGTCTCGAGGCGGGTCGCGGCCTCGTCGAGGGCGCGGTCCTGGGTCGCGACTTGGTTTGCTTCGCGAAAAAGGCGGCGCTGCTCGGGCGTATCGTTGGCCTCGAGCTTGATTAAGAGCGAGCGGCTCGCGGCGATCGAGCTTCTGAGGGTTTCGGATTCCCGGCGCAGGAGGAGACCCTCGGCCCGCCGCACGGCCGCTTCGATTTTTTTTGTCTTCCGGTCGATGTGGCGCTCGAGGCAGGCGACGGCGGCGCGTCTCTCGTCTCGGGATCGCAAGAGCTCCGCGTGCCACGCCGAATGCTCGACGCGCGCGCGGCCGCGGGCCGCGGCGTCTTCGAGTTTTGTCGGCTGGCGTGTTACCACGCAGACGTCGCGCTCCGTCACCGCGCGCACCAGAGCCAGTGCTTCCGAAGCTACCTCTTTGACATATGAAGCGACCCCTCGGAGCTTGGCCACGAGCACGGTATCGAACATTGCTGAAAACTGGAGGGCTACTGTGATCGCGTTTTCCCGTCTTTTTCGGGAAGTCGCCGCTCCATCAAAAAAGGCCGCCGCCGCCGTCGTCGTCGACGCGCACAGATAGGGCCGCCGCCGCCGCCGCCGCCGGCCCATCGTCGTCGTCGTCGTCGTCGTCCTAAAATTATTATGTTTTTTTGAAAGAGTCGTTAATAGACCCAACCGTCATGATCCGTTGCAGTATCCGTTGACACGCTTCCAAGATCGAAGCTTCAACTGATGATGCGTCGCCGCCTGTTAGTTTGCGTGTCGGCCGTGTCGGCCTTGGTGCCACTCCACCAGACCCCCTTGCGGCGGCCGCCGACGGTCGTTCGAATGAGCGAGGAGGGCGCGATGGTCGCCGTAAACGAGGAGACCGTCAAGACCTCGGCGAGCATCTCGTCGGCGGCCGTTGGCTTAGTCCTGGGGGGACCTATCTTCGCCGTCATCGCCGCCGTCGCGGGGAACTACGTCGCCACGCAGGATTCCGAGGTGGGGGAGGTCGCGCGGGGCGTCGGGAAGGTGTCGATCGACGTCTTAAACTTCCTTCTCCGTCTCAACCAGAAGTACGACCTCTCGACCAAGGCGAGCGACGCCGCGACCGATGCCGTCGCTAAATTGAAGGAGAAGGACACCGACGGCACCTTGGACCAGGTCACCAAGGTTCTTTCCGACACTTCGGGAAAGATCACCGAGATCAACGACGAGTACGACTTAGTCGGAAAGAGTAAGCAGGCCATCTCCTACGCGGGCGAGCTCTCGACTAAAGCCATCGACAAGGGCATCGAACTCAACGATGAGTACAAAATCGTCGACAAGGTCACCGAGGCCGTCAAAACCACTGTCGAAAAGGGCGTCGACGCCGCCAAAAAGGCCAATGCCTAAGTATGGCCGGTTTCTCCTCCTTCCTCGCGATGACTACTCGCTCGCGCCTTCCTTCTTCTTCTTCTTCTGACATTCTTCTTCTTCAGATTTGGGGGAGGAGGAGGAGGACGACGACGACGACACCGACTTTAGTAGCAGCTGTAGGTGGTGAATGCAGCAGGAGCAGCGGATTCGATTCTCACCCACCCCACAAATAGAAGCGGTCCTGACCGGGGCGGCGGATCGGGAGGACGTCGGGGTATTTGTCGACGGAAGCAACAAACTCGATATCATCCCCGAGGCCGTGGTCCCTCAGACCCCTCGCGTTCGCGCTGTCCCTCATGAGTTTCCACCAAAAATGGGGTTGGGCCATCGCGAGGCGCGCCGTATCCGCGACCTCCCTCGTGACCTCGTCTTCGAACTCAAAGCCGCGATCATTCAACGAAATCGCGAGCGTCCCCGCGAAAAGTTCGTCTTCGTCGGAACGCGCGCCGTGCGTCCCCGAGCACAGCAATAAGACGTCCGTGTCGACGAAATCAGCGACGGCCCTCAGGTTGAGAAAGGAGCCGAGGGCGACGGTCGAAGTTCCGAGCGTGGAAAGCGCCGCGGCGCCGTTCGTCGACGTAAAGACTAGAGATCTTCCCTCGACCGTTGCTCTGTCGTACCTCCGCGGCGAGTTGTCGAGGTCGAAGCCTGGGATCTTCACGAAATTCCTCTCGCCCCCCAGCAGCGACCCGTCACCGCGGGGAATTTCGCTCACATCCTTGTAGACGCGCGCGTCGTGCAGCCCGTTGGCAAACGCAGTAACGAGAGTCGATGTCGCGCGCTGGACGTCTGCTAAGAAACTATTGACACAATAGAAAAAAGGCCTTGCCTATCAGAACGGCGAGCGAGGAGGCGTCCCGGCCGTCGACCACCACCTTTGGTAACACCGCGATGCGGCACCACTTTCTTAGTAGGGACATCCCTTTTTAAAGTTTAATAAAGCTAGACTCTAAGGTTGGTGGTGGTGTCCGATACTTATGTGGTCAAGCGGTACTGCTTGGACCGCCACGTCAGAGGAGCTTACCCTGGTGTTTTTTTTTTGCCTCTACTACTAAGTCGCTGTCGAAGATCGATGATTACGGGCTCATCGTCCTCGTCGTCGGCAACAGGAGGAGTGTCGTTGGTGGTATCTTCTTGAACATATTCGCTGACGCACTGGAGGAGGATCTCGCCGACCTATTATGAGCACTGATTCAGAAGGCGCGGGGGCAAGCTTAAGGAATTGCGCCGCCGGTCACGACCCGTTTTTTCGGAAGCGGTGGAGTGCATCCTGGTCTGCTTCCAGATCTCGACCTCGACGATCGCGATGGTCTTTTTGTTGAACTTGGCGTCGATGTCGTCTTTCGGATGGGCGAGGGCTTGCTTGCGGCGATTGAGGTTGCCCCGCGAGCCTCGCGCGGCAAATCCCCCGTGCCAGCTTGGCTTGACACATTCCATTGTTGGCTGCTGCATGATGAAGGGGTCGAGAAACCAGGCCACGATGCGCGCCGGGTCCTTGGAGCCGACCTGCCGTGGTGCGCCGTTCCAGCGACCGAAGATGGCTGCATCGTCGTTCGCCTCCCGCGGGTCGCCTCGTCGGGGAAACGGCCCTCGTGGCCTTGGCCATGCTTTGACGTGATTGATGAGGGAGGAGGCGATCAGGCGGTACCCATGAGCGCCGCGCTTCTCTACGCGGTGAACGGCCTTGTCAAGCGGGCCGAGGTCGTGGAAGACACTTTGACGGGGGGGCCAATCATCCATTACGTCCTCGATGAACGTGTCGATAAGATGCTTGGAAACAGAGGCCGCCATCTGAACCCACTGGCTGTCGTCGAGGAGCGAGGCGAGGTTGTCCTTGTTCAGGCAGGCGCGGTGGATGGTGAGATGCAGGCGTAGGCGAAGCGGGTCGTCGCGCACGGAATAGCGCGAGCGTGACACCACTATTTGTGATTCGCTTGAAGCCCTGGTGAACGAGGGTGTGGATCTTGACTAACTAGGTGATGCGGAGACAGCGTTTTATGATGCCTTGGAGGCCATGATCTCGGCGATATCCTTCATTACGAGGTCGAGGCAGTGGGCGACGCAGCCCATCAAGAAGAGAGGCGGATGGTCTAGGCGGCGCGGTTGTAACTCACGGACCATCTCCGCGAGGAACTCGCCGTTTTCGCGGCGCTCGACTGGGTCGACGCACGACATGTTTCGAAAAAAAAAGCGGTCTTGTTCCCAGCCGCCTCGTCGGTGACGTTGGTGTTGGCCTCAGTGTTCTTGAAGCCATCGAATCCGAGGGTCCGCAGCGGGCTACCCACCTTGGTCCACATCAGCAGGTTGACATTGCCCACCGTCTTTTTAAAGAGCCTGGGGGGTGCGTAGTTGGTACGGAAGGACTCGGCCTCGGGAATAAAGAAACTTGAGGTAGGCAACGACTTGGCCATCTTCATGAAGTAGTACGGCGTGTTGAACGGCTGGGCGGTGCCAACGAGGAACAAGTGATAATCTCGGATATGGTGGCGGCACGTTTCGAGTCGCAGACGTCGGCACAACCCTAAATCCTCCACTACTTGGACTTCCACCGAGCGCGCGGCGGGGACGGAGTCGGAAGCCATCGACATCAACGACACTGATTCCGCGGCGTGACAGTCATGGGCCTCCGCCGACCGACCACGTAGTCCCGCGCACGTTATTATCCGAGTCCCTTTTATTACGTGCTATTCTTGGCGAGGTGTCGCTTGACCTCCTGGGGCGCGCGTGGACTCGCGCTCAAAAACTATATTCCTAGTTCACAGCGCCGCCTTGAACGTCTTCGTCCTACGCTGCTTGACACCGCAACCAGAGGCCGCGCGCATCCAGTTTTGGTAGTTCCATCCTCATTCTGGTGCTACTCGGCCCGTTGTTGCGAGCGAGCGAGCCATAAATAAACGACTCACAACAACGGGACTTCAGTGCCGAGGGGGCGGGTCATGATGGCGTCGAGAGCTTGGCGGGGGGTTAGTTTGGCCTGGAGGATGTCGTTAACCGCCGCGATCAAGGGAAGGTCGAGGTTGCATCGGCGCGCAAACTCGACTGCGACTTGTGCCGTGGGTACGCCCTCGACCGTCGACGACTGGAGGATGTCGTCGAGGCGCTCGCCCCGCGCGAGGCGGAGCCCGCAGGCGCGGTTCCGAGACAGGTCCCCGAAGGTGGTGAGCATCAAGTCTCCGATCCCCGAGAGGCCGGCGATGGTCTCCGGCTTGCCGCCCATGGCCACGCATAGGACCGCGAGTTCCCTCGCGGCGCGCGTCACGTAGGCAGCGAGAGTGTTGATCCCAAAATTCGCGCCGGCGATCATCCCGGCCCCCAGGGCTAGAACGTTTTTCAAGGCGCCGCCGAGCTCGACACCGATGGTGTCTTGGCTCGCGTAGACGCGAAATCGAGGGTTCGAAAGCAAGCGTTGCACGGCGACCGCGTCCGCGAGGAGCCTTGAAGCCACCACAACTGCCGTCGGGTGCCCGTCGACAATGTACTGCGCGAACGACGGTCCGGACAGGAAGGCAAGCCGCTGGGGTCTCCCGAAGGCCTCGGCCATCGCCTCCGACAACAGTTGCTTCGTTTCTAGATACAGTCCCTTGGCCGTCGAACACAAGATGGCATCGCTCGGCACGCGGTCGCGGTTCTCGCGGATCCAGGCGACGCACTTCTGCGCCGGCAGACACAAAATTACCACCTCGGCGCCCTCGAGGGCCGCCTTCGCATCGCTCGTCGCCTTCACCTCTAACCTCGCCGACCTCAGGTACTTAGGATTGTGCTGCGTCGCGTTTATAACTTCGCACTGAGCCTTGTCCCGCGCACACACGCGCGTCGGGTGGCCGTTCGTCGAGGCGAGCCACGCCATCGCGGTCCCGAATGCCCCGGCCCCTATCACACACACCACAACCATCTCTCTCTTCCGAAGAAAATGAATTTACTTCAACACATCCAAAATTTAGGCGATGTCAAGAGCCCCGTGGGCTCTCGCGTCCTTTGGGAGAGACTCCTCGAGTCGAGTCGGGCGGGGCCCCCCTTTGGCCGTTGACGTGGGGGGTGTAGTCGTCAGAGGGACGTCCTTCAGGTCGACGTACAGTGGTTATAAGTTGATTTGCTTGGAGCCTTTCGACCGTAGTAGGACTGGTACTACTACTCGCACGTAGGACCGGCACTACTACTCGCACTTGGCCTCGGGGTGCGCGTCGGCAAAAGTAGTGATCTTCCCTAAGGCGGCCTTCAAGGCGGGTATGGTTCGGGCCCTGTGGTAATCCGGTACCTCGATCGACCATCCGCCGCCCGCTTGAAGAGGCGGACGCTGCGCCAGAATAATTAATGTTCAAGGGCTCCTCGGCCGGCGTCCCGTAGAGACTAGAAGACCCTGCGCCAATGCCGGAGTAGCCCTCGCGGGCCAGGGCCTTCGGCAGGACAACGTCGAGGGAAAAGCCAGATTCTCGACGGCGAGATGCAATGATTCGACTGTGATGTGGTGGTCCTGCGTGCTCGAGGCCCAACGAGACCGAAAGACCGGTATTGTGTGATCAACAGCCTCAAAGAGAGTAGCGGTCATGTCTTTGCACAGATGTATCGTCGACGCATCGTAGACGCGCGTGCCATGACGTGATGGCCGAGCATCATTTCGTTTAGCATTCCATGGTTAAAGCAGTCGCGCGAGTTTGAGATGTTCGCGGTGTGATGCTGCGTTGCCACATCGCATTCGAGCGTCGCGTGTCCAACAAACCAAGTCTCTACCCACAAGGCTAAAATCAACCATTCATTCGTAGCAGCGCCAACCCGCCGAAGCAGTATTGCGACTTGCTCGTCGCCGAGCAGTTGTCCATGAACAGACGCACCACTCGCACGAAGGGATGCGGTAGCATGCTGAAATTTTCCAACTCGAGGCAGCCACTATCCGAATTCCCATCGAGTGGGCCGCCCAGCTAAAACGCCGTCGCACTTACCAGAAACGAGCCACGCTAGCGGACTAAGCGAGCCTTTTCGTTCCGGCTAAGCGCCCCACCTGGACGATGGGGCCTTCGACGGCTCGTAACTCAGATCGTCTCGGATGCCTGAAAGCCTGGACCTGCAGAAGGTTGGTATTTTAAACGCCTCAAATAAAAACCCTAAAAATTCGGTCACAATGGTCGACCCGTACACCGTTGGTCGGTTAGAGTCGATGATGAGCGAGGCGATAAGTCGCGAACCTTCGCAACGGATCGAATGGACCGTCGAGGACCGACCGAGCGTCGCGACGTCGCACGTGTGGCGGCCGTCGCGAGCCAACGCGCGGGAGCGACGGCACATGGTGCAGGCGTGCCGGGCGTTGCGGATGCAGATCAAGGGGTTCGAGGACGACTTCGTGGCCGCTAAGGGCCACGTCCCGCGCGGGAGCGAGCGGGTGCCGCTCGCGTCGACGTATCGACAGTACCGCGAGTGGAAGCGGGACATCAGAGACCATGCCGCCTCCCAAATCCAGGCTACCGTGCGAGCAGCGCTGGCGAGACGAGCCCTGAGCGTGGTCCACACGTCGGAAGACGAGGAGGCGGGGATACCCCGGACCGAGAGCCTTCAGGTGTTGATCTCGGAGAAACGGCGGGTCAAGCAGCAACTCAAGGACTACGACGACCGGTTCTATCACGCCAACGGCAGGTTTCCCCACAAGCTCGAGAAGGAGCCTATTCGGGAGCTCTACGAGCGATACCACGCCCTCAAGGCGGCTATCCAAAACAACGACCGATCCTCAGATCCGTTGGTTTAGAAGAAAATTCTTTGTTGGGACGGGAGCATTCTCTACGTAGTGCAAGTTGGGAGCGAATCGCTATCCAGGAACTCTTTTTTTGAGTGGGCGACGCGCGCGGGTGCCCGGCGGCGGCGTGTTTGTTGTTCCTTTGTTCTTCTTCTTGTCGTCGTCGTCGTGGAGAAGAAGAAGAAGAAGGAGTGACGCACCACCAGCATCGATCGATCTGAGGTGCGTGGTATCCTCAACCCTCGTTTCTGAGAAGATAGCGAAATCTTTAGGAATTCATCATTCAACGGGCATCCTGCATTTGCAGACGTCGTAACGGTACAAGTTCCCCATCATGTTCACGACGATCGATGAGGTGGCCAAGTTGACACCCGGGGACATCAAGGCCCTGGACCGGACGGAGCTGACGTCGCTGCTCGCGCAGTGGGAACGTTCGCTGAGCGATGAGCAGACCGCCGCCGTGATCTCGCGGATCGACGAGTGGGAGGAGGAGGACGACGATGACGGTTTTGTTTTGGATCCGCGTCCCCCCCAGAGCCCGGGGAGGTCGCGGCGGAACTCGGTCACCGACACGGTGTGGGTGCGCGAGGAGGACGACGACAGCCCGACGGTGTCGACAACGATCACAGAGTCGGTGAGATACGAGGACGATACGGACAACGACTCGACGTTGTCTCGCGGCGAGTTTTCGAACGCTCCGCAGCGCTTCAACGCGTCGGTCGACAACCTCGACCACGAGTGTCAAGCGAAGCGCCGTGCCAAGGCGGCCGACGACGCATCGGAATTTGCGCGCGGCTTGAAGTGGGTCTGCTTGGTCGTCGGCATCGACGCGCCCGTCGACGTCGAAGCTCGACCCGAGGAGTCCTTTGGCGAGCACCTCAAGGACGGCGTCTTGCTCTGCCAGCTTCTCAACAAGATCAAGCCCGGCACGGTCACGAGAGTCTCCAAGGGGGCCCTCGCCTTCCACCAAATGTCAAATATAACCGCGTTCCTTCGGGGCTGCCAGGCCGTCGGGGTCAAGAAGCGTGACTGCTTCGACACGGTCGACCTCCAGCAACTCCGGGACCTCTCCAAAGTCTACGAGACTCTCCTGATGCTCAGCACCATGGCCGAAAGGCACAGACTATTCCCGGGTCCTTTCCTTTATTCGGCCAAGAGAGAGGAGCGTCGTCGCCGACGCTCGAGCGAAAAGCTGGTGGCCACAATGCCATCCATCTCGAGCGAAAAGCTGGTGGCCACAAGGCCATCCATCTCCAGCGACACCACCCCGAACGACACTTCCCTTGACACCTTTATTACGACGCTCGGCCTCGAGAAGTACAAAGACCAGCTCTCCCAAGTCGCGGACGACACCTCCGACTTGACCGAGATGACCGAGGACGACTATGCTGCCTTCGTACGCAACGCCGCCATGCCGGCCCTCAAGGCGCGTCGCTTCAAAAAGGCGCTCATCGACCTCGGTGCCAATCTCCAGCCCTGAATCTCGCTCTCTCTTTTGTTTTGTCTGTCAGGGACACGTCTTCTGTCAGGGACACGTCTTTTTTTGCCCGTCGTCGTCGTCGCCGTCGTGTCACTGCTCTCACGTACCTCGTCGGGACCGCCGCCGCCATTTTCTTTCTTCGCGCTCTCCCATGCATGCGTCCATGCATGCCTTGGGCTACCACATCGTAGAAGTAGTAGTTGTTGTTGTCGTTGTTGTTTCGCGCGCGCGGCGTCCGTTATGCTGATGTTCATCATCAAAAAATGGTAACAAGATGATAGCCTTTCTTATTATCCTCGCTTACGCGGCGAAGATTCGTCGTCGGGGCGACACGGTGGAGAAAAAAGCGTTACGTTGCAAGAATTGACGCGGGTAAAACCACGAACCTTCTGGGTGCGCTGGGAAGTGCCGTTGAGACGAGCGCCGACCACTCTAAGGGTAAGGATAAGGGCATAGTGGTTGGACAGAGCGGCTATTTTCATCATCATGACGGGATTACATTAAGGGGGGACAAGTGCAGACCAGTAAGTTCACCTAGTCCCAATCTCTAACCCCAGTAAGTTCACCTGGTCAGTAAGTTCACCTAGTCCCAATCTCTAACCCCAGTAAGTTCGGGTAAACCCACTCGTGCTCACACCCACTCACCCCACTCTCCTTCGAGCTCGTCGCTCTCACCTCCGCCAATCTAAGCTGCTTTGATCCGTACACGCCGCTAGCCTTTGCGTTCACTCTAAAAACCCCAGTAAGTTCACTTGGTCCCAGTTAGCTCACCTGGTCACTAAGTTCACCTAGTTCCAATCTCAAACCCCAGTAAGTTCACCTGGTCCCAGTAAGTTCACCTACAGTGCGCGTGTAGACGCCGGGAGGGGGCTTATCGGTATTGCGCAGCACGTGTGGGGTAGGGTGGAGTCGTCGACTCAGAAGAGGATATCCTCGGGGTTGCCGATCGACAGAGAGCCACGTAGAGCTGGACGTGGCAGAAGACGGGCTTCGCCAAGAGGACGCCGACCTCGCGGGGCGTCTGGCCCTGGCTCTTGGTGATCGTTTGGCGTCGGCGGGCCTTACGGGATACAGGTTGGAGGAGCCTCGGTGACAACGACACGATCGATCATGTATCTGGTACCGTTGCAGTGGCCGTGCGACGGGTCGAGGTTGCGAAGACTTTAAGCTCGCGATCAAAGTCAGCATGCCGTTGGTTGTCAGGGAGTTGAAAACTCTACTGTAAAGAGCGAGGCGTCGTCTTCCGACCCAGCCTAGTCAGCCGAAAAGAACTCCGACGCCTCGTCTCCGGGAAAAAAAGGCCGCGGTCATGCGCGCGTTGTCAGCATCGACAACATCGTTTCGACGGGGCGTGAGAATGGCGCGCTGAAAGAGCCGCCGCGGGTCGTGGAAATAGTCTGCGAGGTCGCCGTAGACGGCTTGGAGGATCACTGTCTGGCTCTCGCGCCTACCTGATCCTTACCCTAAATCGAGGGACAAACAGACAAACAGACAAACATCTGTCGATTAGTAGTTAAGACAAGTGCAGGCCAGTAAGTTCGCCAGTAAGTTCACCTGGTCCCAATCTCTAACCCCAGTAAGTTCACCTGGTCCCAGTAAGTTCACCTAGTCCCAATCTCTAACCCCAGTAAGTTCGGCGTAAGCCCACTCGTGCTCACATCCACTCACCCCACTCTCCTTCGAGCTCGTCGCTCTCACCTCCGCCAATCTAAGCTGCTTTGATCCGTACACGCCGCTAGCCTTTGCGTTCACTCTAAAAACCCCAGTAAGTTCACTTGGTCCCAGTTAGCTCACCTGGTCACTAAGTTCACCTAGTTCCAATCTCAAACCCCAGTAAGTTCACCTGGCCCCAGTAAGTTCACCTACAGTGCGCGTGTAGACGCCGGGAGGGGGCTTATCGGTATTGCGCAGCACGTGTGGGGTAGGGTGGAGTCGTCGACTCAGAAGAGGATATTCTCGGGGTTGCCGATCGACAGAGAGCCACGTAGAGCTGGACGTGGCAGAAGACGGGCTTCGCCAAGAGGACGCCGACCTCGCGGGGCGTCTGGCCCTGGCTCTTGGTGATCGTTTGGCGTCGGCGGGCCTTAAGGGATACAGGTTGGAGGAGCCTCGGTGACAACGACACGATCGATCATGTATCTGGTACCGTTGCAGTGGCCGTGCGACGGGTCGAGGTTGCGAAGACTTTAAGCTCGCGATCAAAGTCAGCATGCCGTTGGTTGTCAGGGAGTTGAAAACTCGACTGTAAAGAGCGAGGCGTCGTCTTCCGACCCAGCCTAGTCAGCCGAAAAGAACTCCGACGCCTCGTCTCCGGGAAAAAAAGGCCGCGGTCATGCGCGCGTTGTCAGCATCGACAACATCGTTTCGACGGGGCGTGAGAATGGCGCGCTGAAAGAGCCGCCGCGGGTCGTGGAAATAGTCTGCGAGGTCGCCGTAGACGGCTTGGAGGATCACTGTCTGGCTCTCGCGCCTACCTGATCCTTACTCTCGCGCCTACCTGATCCTTACCCTAAATCGAGGGACAAACAGACAAACAAACAAACAGACAGACAGACAAACATCTGTCGATTAGTAGTTAGGAGACAAGTGCAGGCCAGTAAGTTCACCTAGTCCCAATCTCTAACCCCAGTAAGTTCGCCTGTTCACCTGGTCCCGTTAAGTTCACCTAGTCCCAATCTCTAACCCCAGTAAATTCGGCGTAAACCCAATCTCTAACCCCAGTAAGTTCGGCGTAAACCCACACCCACTCACCCCACTCTCCTTTGAGCTCGTCGCTCTCACCCCTGCCAATCTAAGCTGCTTTGATCCGCACACGCCGCTAAGCTTTGAGTTTACTCTAAAAGCCCCAGTAAGTTCGCACTTGGTCTCAGTAAGTTCACCTGGTCACTTAGTTCACCTAGTCCCAATCTCTAACCCCGGTAAGTTCACCTGGTTCCAGTAAGTTCACCTGGTCCCAGTAAGTTAACCTATAGTGCGCGTGTAGACGCCGGGAGGGGGCTTATCGGGTATTGCGCAGCAGGTGTGGGGTAGGGTGGAGTCGTCGACCCAGAAGAGGGTATCCTCGGGGTTGCCGATCGACAGAGAGCCACGTAGAGCTGGACGTGGCAGAATACGGGCTTGTGGGCAAGAGGACGCCGACCTCGCAGGGCGTCTGGCCCTGGCTCTGGCCGCGGTCATGCGCGCGTTGTCAGCATCGACAACATCGTTTCGACGGGGCGTGAGAATGGCGCGCTGAAAGAGCCGCCGCGGGTCGTGGAAATAGTCTGCGAGGTCGCCGTAGACGGCTTGGAGGATCACTGTCTGGCTCTCGCGCCTACCTGATCCTTACTCTCGCGCCTACCTGATCCTTACCCTAAATCGAGGGACAAACAGACAAACAGACAGACAGACAAACATCTGTCGATTAGTAGTTAAGACCTCTGTTTGAAGAAGAGAGAGAGACTTCTAATCCTTACTACTAATCGACAGATGTTTGTCTGTCTGTCTGTCTGTTTGTCTGTCTGTTTGTCTCTAAATGTCGACTGCTAAGAGAGGGGTGTGTGTGGGGAGCATGAAGGATGTGGGTGGGTCCGTGGGGTATGAGGGATGTGCCTGACGGGCGGAGATAAGTACGCGGGACCTAGTGGGGCCATCGCCGAGGCGGGGCAGGCGAAGGAAGGGTCTTTAAATGTCGACTGCAAAGGGGGGGGTGTGTGTGGGGAGCATGAAGGATGGGGTGGGTTTGTGGGTATGAGGGATGTGCCTGACGGGCGGAGATAGTAACGCGGGGACCTAGTCGGGGTCATCGCCGAGGCGTGGGGCAGGCGAAGAGAGGACGGGCCCCGCCCGTAGGTCGTACGCATGCTGCCGCCGGACGTATGTGCGACGAAGGGTGACGTCCTCCTGGGATCAGGCGAAGAGAGTTTGTCTTTAAATGTCGACTGCTAAGAGGGGAGCATGTGTGGGGAGCATGAAGGATGTGGGTGGAGAGAGTTTGTCTTTAAATGTCGACTGCTAAGAGGGGGGTGTGTGGAGAGAGTTTGTTTTGAAATGTCGACTGCTAAGAAGGGGGTGTGTGTGGGGAGCATGAAGGATGTGGGTGGGTTTGTGGGGTATGAGGGATGTGCCTGACGGGCGGAGATAAGTACGCGGGACCTAGTCGGGGTCATCGCCGAGGCGTGGGGCAGGCGAAGAGAGGACGGGCCCCGCCCGTAGGTCGTACGCATGCTGCGGCCGGACGTATGTGCGACGAAGGGTGACGTCCTGCTGGGATCGGGCGGCCTGGGTGGGGTTCCCCGAGGCGGCGACATGGGTGAGGGCGGTGAGGGCACAGCGAGCCCGGCCTAATGCGTTGGCGATCCCCCACTCACGGTAGATGCGGCGAGTTTGGGCCGCCTTTGCCTCTGTGAAGTTGGCGCAGCCGCTTGCCACCCAGGTTCGCGCAGCGATGCGCTCTGCGCATGTTTGGGCGAGAGCGTGGCACGCCGCGCTGGCCTCACGGAAGGCACCAAAGACGAGGCCGGCGACGGTGCCGTAGCTACGTAGCCGCTGTTCGACAGGGCCCAAGAAGCCAGGCGGTGGTGCTGTACCCGGCTGGGGGATAATGGCGTCGATGCCGCGGGCGTGAGCGAGGTATTCGGAGTGGACTTGCGCTGCGCGCCGATCGACAGGCGACGGGTGGGAGGGATGGAGGGCGTGGGCGGTGTACAACGAACCCCAAGCGAGGGTTTTGATGTCGTAGAGTTGCTCCTTGTTGTCGAGCGTGGTGAGGATGTCTGGGACGACTTGGCGTCGGGCGAGATTGCCTCGGTACCGGCCGTAGAGGCGCGTTTGTTAAACTTGGAGAGAGTTTGTTCCTCGATTTAGGGTAAGGATCAGATAGGCCCGCGAGCCAGGCGGGCATTGATTCTCCAAGCCGTCTACGGCGACCTCGCAGACTGTTTCCACGACCCGCGGCGGCTCTTTCAGCGCGCCATTCTCACGCCCCGTCGAAACGATGTTGTCGATGCTGACAACGCGCGCATGACCGCGGCCTTTTTTTCCCGGAGACGAGGCGTCGGAGTTCTTTTCGGCCGACTAGGTTGGATCGGAAGACGACGCCTCGCTCTCAAGAGTCGAGGAGTTTTGAACTCCTTGACAACCAACGGCATGCTGACTTTGATCGCGAGCTTAATGTCTTCGCAACCTCGACCCGTAGCACGGCCACTGCAACGGTACCAGATACATGATCGATCGTGTCGTTGTCACCGAGGCTCCTCCAACCTGTATCGCTTAAGGCCCTCCTGCGCCAAACGATCAACAAGAGCCAGGGCCAGACGCCCCGCGAGGTCGGCGTCCTCTTTCCCAAGCCCGTCTTCTGCCACGTCCAGCTCTACGTGGCTCTCTGTCGATCGGCATCCCCGAGGATATCCTCTTCTTGGTCGACGACTCCACCCTACTCCACACGTGCTGCGCAATACCGATAAGCCCCCTCCTGGCGTCTACACGCGCACTATAGGTTAACTTACTGGGACCAGGTGAACTTACTGGAACCAGGTGAACTTACTGGGGTTAGAGATTGGGGCTAGGTGAACTTAGTGACCAGGTGAACTTAGTGAGACCAAGTGCGAACTTACTGGGGCTTTTAGAGTAAACTCAAAGCTTAGCGGCGTGTGCGGATCAAAGCAGCTTAGATTGGCGGGGGTGAGAGCGACGAGCTCGAAGGAGAGTGGGGTGAGTGGGTGCGGGTTTACGCCGAATTTACTGGGGTTAGAGATTGGGACTAGGTGAACTTAACCGGAACAGGTGAACTTGCCGGGGTTAGAGATTGGGACTAGGTGAACTTACTGGCCAGCACTTGTTTATATTTTTAACACGTATGAATTAATTAATTAATTAATTTATTTATTTATTTATTTATTTATTTCGACTAGTAGGGGAGAGAGCGCGCCATACAGCTGCACGGGGAGCGTGGTAGTGCCATCATCATATGCATCATCATGACAATCGATCATCTCTCGTTGTGTGGTGTGTAGTCGGCGTGAAGAGAAGGAGAAATGAGGAAGCGTCGGATCTTGGTGTGTGAGAAAAGCTACTCGATGGTGGTGTGTTGAGTGCGAGGACGAAATTCAAGAGGCTAGTGTTGCCACCACCATTTGGCAGTGAGGCGCTCGCGGGCGGCAATGAGGTTGGCGGCAAATCGCTTGAGGGCTTCGAGAACGACGGGAAGGGGTGTCTGGGCTTCGTTTGTGTAGTCGAGGAGGTCGGTCGTGTCCCTTTTGAGGAAGAGGAGATTGGCGTCGAGGGCGGCCTTGGCGGCATCGAGGGTATCCATGACAGCGATCGACGCGGCGGCAAAGTCGTCGAGGGCTCTTTTGTCGTCGGGATCCCAGCGGTGGTGGTGGTCGTCGTCGTCGTCGGTCGGGAGAGAGGCGACCCGCTTGACGGCCGCGAGCCTGAGTTTGAGCTTGTCGGCGACCTCAAAGGTGCGATCGGGATTCGCGTCGGTGGCGTGGTTTTCTAGTAGAAGGACGAGACCTCTTAGGGCGTCATCGATCGCCTTGGCGTCGAGGCCGTCGTCGCCCCTGTTTTGGGTATCGAGGTCCAAGATTTGAGCGAGCGCGGTTATGGCCGAGACGCCGTTGTGTGCCTTGGTGTGTTCGAGACGCTCGAGTTCGCCCAAGGATATCCCGTAGGCGCCAGATCTTTTGGTCCCCTTGTTGAGCTGGTTTCCCAGGGCCAAGGCCGCGTGCAAGACCGCCCGGAGCTCGCGCGACGTCCGGAGGGCGCGACACACGACGGCGGCGTTCGAGGTGGCCGCGAAGGCGTCGTTGGCGGAACGCTCGGCCTCGCCGAGGGTGATCCAAGCGTCGAGAACGCGGGGAAAGCGCCGGCCCCAGGGCTGGGCCGCGAGAGCGAAGAGGGTCGCCGCCGTGTACCGACGTTGGTCCGAGGCCTCGCGACGCGCCTTGTCGAGGTCGTCCTGCGCGGGGAGCACGGCGCGCACCGCCTTGAGAACGTCGACGTCCTGGCCGCGCGACACGAGGTCCCGGACGAGGTCGCTCGGATCGCGCTTCTTCAGCAACGGCTTGAGGGTGATGTGGAGATTCAAGGCCTTCTGCCTGTCCAAGAGCTCGACGTCGGCGACTCGCAGGCTCTCGGCGCGCTTCCGCGTCGTCGTCGTCGTCGTCGTCGTGCTCGAATTTTTTTCTTCCTCGACAGCTTCGAGTTTCTTCTTTCTCGCCGAGAAGAGCTGGTCGACGAGCTCGACGGCGGCCTTGTTTTCCTTGAAGAGGGTCTCCGCGCGCTCCCCGAGGGACTCGCGCTTGTTGTTCCGGTGTCGCGCCCACAGACTCCCGCGCTTCCGTCGCGCCGACTCGTCCATGCCCTGCCAGTGGATGCCCTTGTAGTCGGCCGCCTTGGTCGGCGTCGGCTTGGCGGCGACCGCGGCCACGCCCAGCTTGGCGCGCAGCATCCCGAGCGCTCGCTCCGAGAGGCCCTCGGTTTCCGCGCGCGCGAGGACTGCTTCGGGCTGCGCGCCGAGTTTGCACATTCTTTCGTACTTGCTCGTATCTTCCTCCTGAAGTACTGGTGGTTTTGATGATGGCTCGGTCGAAGGAGGAGCCTCGACGCCGAGAGCGCGTCGCAGCGCGGCCCAGTCGCTCTCGTCGAGCTCGACCCGGGCCTTGGCGAGGACCGCGTCCATCGGGACGCCCACCTTGCTCATCTTGACGAACTTTTGCGCGCCCGCGGGCAGGACGGCCTCCTCGTTCCTCTGCTGCTGCTTGAGCTGGGCGTCTTCCGCCGCCGCGCGCGGGTCGAAGGCGCGCCGGAACGCGAGGACTACGGGCCGGGAGGCCGTCGCGATCAGGCGCCGGGCGTCGGCGGCGCTCGCTCCGCACGCGCCCCCCGTCTCGATCTGCTCGGGGTCCTCGAAGAGACAGGTGTCGCCCACGGCGACGAGCTCGTCGCCGACGCGCAGCCCGGACCCCGTCGCCGCCGCCGCCAAAGATACCCCCTCTCCAAACTCGAGGTCTGCCACCTCGAGCCGAACCTCGAAGCTCTCGTGTGTCCTCTTTTTCGGCTGCGGCGGCGCCTGGACCTCCTTGAGCGGCTTTCGGAGGGCCGCGGGCGGCGAGAACACGGCGGTGCGACGCCGTCGCGACGGCGGCCGCGCCGCGTTTTGCGCCCCTCTAATCGCCTCGACCCACCTCCGGTGCTCGAACCGCGTGGCACACGCGAGCGTCAGCCGCACCTCCCCCGTCTCCTCGTCTAGAAATGCGAGCCCGTACTTGCCTTTGGGCACGCCCGCGACAGTGTCGGCCACGAAGAACGACAACAACGGGTACACCTTCACCTCGCTCTCGTGCGATTCCACCTCCACCGCCTTCCCCGTAAGATACACGTGCCGCGCCTGCCACACCCGGAGCCCGAACGGCCGCACAATTAGCTTCTCCAGGGTCCCCTCCATCGCGGGCCGGCCCCGGAACAAAGTTTCCTTCCTCCTCAAAAATAAACGGCCATCATCGCCTGTTTTATGACCAACGGTATCCAACGGCTCTTATTGTTACGCAAGTTGTTTCGTTTGAACCGTGTCTCGTGCTATATAGGTCTAGTCGTCGGGGGGCATGTAGGTACTGGTATCCCCCCGCCTGAGTGGGCCCGCATCGAGTCGACTCGACTCGAGTCGAGTCGAGTCGAGGAGCGAAGCGGGGTGCCGCGTATGCGAATAATGATAAGAAGATAAAATCGCGCGAACCACCATTTAATTTAATAAATATGTCGTCGTTGCGCGTGGTCGTCGTCATCATCGGAAGCAGGTGAGGCCCTCGAGGTAGGTCTCGAGCTGGCGGTCGAAAAGGGGCGAGTCCACGGGGGTCGCGCTCATCGGGGACCACATGGGGGATTTGACGACGCACTCGACCCATATCATCGCGTAGATGTGGTACATGTTCTGACGCAAATCCCCCGCGTTGTTGTCCGTGTTGAGCACAAACCGCGTCCCCGACGCCGTGTGAAACTGGTGCATCGTGAACGAGTTGGTCTTTATGGTCAGCATGCCGTCCTTGGAAATCGAGCCCGACAACTTGCCCACGAGCTCGTTCATCGAGTACAACATCCCAAACACCAGCCGCTGCTTCTCCTCGTCATTTTCACGACCGTGCCACCGCCGGTAGTACACGCACGTCCCGCGACGGTTGAAGATGTACATGTTGTAGATCATGGTTGTGGTACAAGACCACCACAACAACCTCTCTCTCCAAGGCGACGCGAACGGAGTCGAGGAGAAAAGGGTTAAGTATTATTGCGCGTGTGGTGTCGTCGTCAGGTCAGGCGAAGAAGAATGATGAGCAGCGCACGAAGCTTGTACCGGCAGATGTTGAGCGAGGCGAAACGGATCAAGCACTACAACGTCCGGGAGTACGCTTTGAGACGGGTCAAGATAGGATTCGAGGAGAACCGTGGCCTGACGGGGTCGGAAGCCTCGGCGGCCTACGAGGAGGGGGTCGCCCAGCTCGGGGTGCTGCGGCGACAGGCCGCCATCTACAACATGTACCCGACCGAGGCGTCGGTGATGGAGCACGACCGGACGGCGATCCCCCACAATTAATTATGACAAGAACAACAACAAATCATATCAGATCTTTGTCGTGCCGGGAAGTGGCTTGGCGAGCGAGTTCTGGGAGGCTGGCTGTCCGGTGATGGAGACGACGCGCTCCCAGGTCCGGCCGTGGGCGGCCATGGCGCGCGGAGATGCCTTGGCGAGCTCGGGTATGGGAACCATGACGGTCCTGTTGTTGACGAGGCCGACGGTGAAGCCTGTGTAGCCGGCCATCGCGCCGTGCGCGGAAGCGTGCGCGAGCGTCATGCAGAGGTAGGAGTCGGAGGCATCCGCGGGGACGGAGCGCACCATGTAGGAGGGGTCGATGTACTTGAGGGTGGCTTCCTTACCCTCGTGCTTGAAGTGGTCCTTGATCTTGTCGCAGAGCCACTCCCCGACGGGGGGAAGTTGGCGGTTACCTCCCGCGTCCGTTACGGCCGAGACCCCGAGGAGCTCCTCGCCGGCGCCTTCGGCAACGACGACGACCGCGTGGCCCTTGGCGTCGATGACGCGCTCGATGTGGTTGAGGACGCCGCCGGGCCCGACGAGGTCGATAGGGACTTCGGGGACGAGGCAGAGGTCTACGTCCTGCGACGCGAGGGTCGCGTACGCGGCGAGGAAGCCCGCGTTGCGGCCCATGAGCTTGACGACCCCGACGCCGTTGGGGGCGTTGCACTCCGCCTCGACGCGCGCCGCCGATATCGCGCGGACCGCCTCCGAAACTGCCGTCATGAACCCAAAACTCCGGTCGATCACGCCGATGTCGTTGTCGATCGTCTTGGGTATGCCGGCGACCGCGATATTCAGGCCCTTTTCGATGCAAAGTTCGCTCAACTTGTAAGCGCCGCGGTGGGTTCCGTCGCCGCCGATCACGTAGAGCTGGTCGACGCGCTTCGCGCGCAGCCATTCCACGATTTTCTCGGCGTCGAAGCCACCCCTCGACGTTCCCAGGATCGTACCGCCTTGCCGGTGCGCCGCGTCGACCGTCTCTTCGGTCAACAACAAAGGGGCGTCCCAGCCCACCGAGGTGAACCCCCGGTACCCGCCGCGGATCCCGTATATCTTCGACACCCCGTAGTGCCCCTTGAGCGTCGTCACGAGATTCTTTATTATCGAGTTCATCCCGGGACATAGCCCGCCGCACGTCACGATCGCGACCCTCGTTTCCGACGGGTCGAAGTGGAGCGTCGCCCGCGGCCCCGCGCGCATGTACGCCTTCAACGTCGTCGGCTCCGCGGCCTCTCGCAGCACGATGTCTCCGAGCACGCATTCGTTCGCACCGATAAACTTGGCGTACCCAAACGATCGCCGGTTGCTCACTCTCTTCGACGCGAACCCGAGCTCGGACAGATGATGGATCCGCACGATGTCTACCCCCGTTATCTTGTGCTGATACGGCTCCTCCTCGCTCCACGCGAACCGCGCGCACGCTACGCCGGGCACGCTCATCATCAACCGCCGGGCGAACATCAACCGAGAAGCCATCTGAAATGAGGGGCGGAGGGTAAGGATAACGAAAAAAATGGCGAAAAAGCGATCAACAAAAATCCTCGTTGCCACGCGACGCGCCTACGAGGTGGCGGCAAAGGGCGGGGCCTTGACCTACGGGGAGCTCGACCCTGTGGACTTGGGTCGCATCGTCGACCGGTTTTGCCGGCCGCGTCGGGCCGGTGGCCTCTGGGATTTAGGGAGCGGCGCGGGGACCATCGTCCTCGCCTTGGCAGACGACTTGGAGGAGACCGGGGGCGTCGAGATCCAGCCCGCGCTCCATGGCCTGGCGTGCGAGGCGCGCGATCGTCTCGGCTGCGACGCGACGCTCATCTGCGACGACATTTTCAGGACTTCGCACGTATGGGGTTCGGCGGCGATCGTCGTCGCCAACGTCCTGCTCTTTCCAGACAAGGAAAGGATAGCGACCTTGTTGGGGGAGACGCTCCAGGATGGCGCCTTTGTCTTGTCCACGGCCAAATTAAGTCACACCCGCCTCGCCTGCGTGCACCAAATGTGGTGCAAGGCGTCGTGGTCGGGCGGCGCTCAGCTCTGGGTCTACCGGACCCGACGTGCAACTGACACACATACGTCCATACCAAGATAGTGGTGCGGCAACTGGTACGCCCACCACACCGCTTCTTCTTCTGCTTCTTCGAAGACAAGGAGCTGAAAAATAAAGACGATGCGAAAGACGGCCAAGAGCGCGCCGCTCGGTGAGCGGCCGATGTGGTTTTGTGAGCCAGCGCGCGTGTTGTTTGCAGACGCAACTTACTTCATGTGGCAAGACGGAGATCGCAAAGCCCTCTGCAGACGGCTGGCCACCTGGGTGCGTGAAGCTGCTGGCCACCACGACGACCCAGCCCAGCCCAGCCCAGCCCAGCCCAGCCCAGCCCAGGGGGTGTTGGTCAACGCGAGCACCGGCGAGGAGCGTGTAGGCGACTTGTCCAGATTGTTGCCAAGGTTTTAATAGAAAAGACAAGGAGAAGGCTGTCGAAGAGAGCTGCCTGCTTGAAGCAATACTGTTCCAAGTTGAATGCTTTCGAGCAGATGAACGCCTCGACTCACAGTTCTCATCCTGTGGAGAAAAGAAGCGTATTTCGTTTTGCTTCAATAATAATAATCTAAGTAATAATAATGTCGGAACTTTTTTGGTCCAAAGCTCAGTGCTTCTTGTGCTCAGACATTTACAGCAACACTCGTATAAGGCACCTCGGATTAATTTCACAAATCCAGGCCTGCAACAACTGAGTGCGCATCCGACAACAGGCTTCCCTTTGGGCGTTGACTGGGCTTCGGGGATAGGTGGTCAGCTGCTTGACATTCGAAGACGCACTTAGAACCAAAAGCCAACAACAAACAACAATCATGCGTGGCATCATCGTCGCGATCGTGAAACTTGAAGCTGCGGCCAAGCGCTGCGACCGCGTGTAGTGCGAGAATGTTGACTCAGCCTTGACAGATCCCGTGGCGACGGTTCTGCGTCAGAATTGGGCGGCAAACGAGTCGACGTTCGTCACCGTAAGCCCTGGAAATTGGAGCTAAGCGATCGTGACGGCGCAGTACCATTCAAATATCGGCGAGGAGACGCCGGTGACCTCGGTCCTCAACGAATGCCCGATCACGACGACGACGTCCGGCGGGATCATAGTGACCGACGATGGCGCCATCGTGATCGAGGCTTTCACCATCTGCTTTCTCACTTGCCAGGTCCTCGATCGAAGATCTTGACCAAAAAATGGTGAAAAATCAGAACGTCACCAACATTCACAGAGACCATGCGTTTGCCACTGGCGTCTTCGACAACACCCAACATCACGTTCGTGCTTCCCCAAAACACGCACAACCACCTTGCGGGCAGCGGACCGAGATCAAGCTCCTCAAGGGTACGTTCGGTTTCGGGCGCGACGCTGGCACGCGATGGCTCAGGCAGCCGTCTACGATCCGGCCATCACAATCACGACCGAATCAGGGTCATTCAAGCTTGTTGGTCGCCCGATCGAGTGGTGACCGGCACATCTGGGACCCAACGAGTCGCGGCCTGTGGGGCGGGATCACGGTCGTCGGTCCCTACAAGCTGCCTGTCAAAAGCTCAACGGTGGCGCGGATCTTGCGACGGACTCTTACTGCCGCTTCAAAGACTGGCTCGTCGCCTCTTCCGTGAACGTCGTCCCACGGCTATTCGATTGACTTCGAGACGACCCTCTCCACCGTCGATTTTATGATCGGCTACATGGTTACCCTTCTCGCCGCCGAGGACCGTAGCCAACGACCTCTCCGTCCACGAGCTGTGCGCGACATTCTCAAGTCATACTCAACTCGACGGACCCCCTCTTCAGCCTCTTTGATATTCACAGCACCAACCTCATCAACACCTCCTCGAGGCCTCCAGCGAGGATGTCCAATGCTCCATCGCCTTCTGCCCGTTTTTCAACGCGCCCTAACTGCCTCCGAATCCACGCAACAGTCCATTACCACTAGTTTTGTCGCCATGTGCCGGCGCTCTCGAGAGGCGCGGTAGATCCTGTCGGAGGAGCTGAGGGGTTCTATGGCCGGCTCAGCTTTTTTGTGAGTCCACGTCGAGCTTCGCGTGCTTCTTTTCTAGAGAACAGTAAAATCACTGTGCCTCTTGTAGAGAATGGTAACAGGGTAGGCCACTCTTCTCGTCCTGTCCTCTTACGACACAAAGAGCGGCACGGTGTTCGACACAGCGATTTTGGGTGTTTAGGTGTGAGTGTGAGACTAAGAGAGGGGGGGGGGGTCCAACCCCAAATGGAATTTTCTATCTCTACGCCCTCGCAGATTGAACTCGGTGATGAGCGAAATCTGGGACAAACAAAACAAATGTCTGGCCAGAGACAAATAGACGTTAAGTTGTGAGGAGGCGCGGAAGGAGAAGTGTGCGAAGTGCATGAGACAGGTAGAGTAGAGCGGAATAGCAGGTGAGTGTAAGTGAGAAAGGAGAAAGAGCGCGATGTTGAACGGGGAATAGGCTGAGAGGGGAAGCAGAATGAACAGGATATTGCAAGAAGGGGTGAATGATCAAGGAAAGGAAAAGGCATCGATCGTAATGAAGAAGAAAAGTGGAGGAAGATGCTAAGAGGATACGTGGAGAGAAATGCTAGGTAGGCTATTGGCGAAGTATGGCGAATTCTGTACGAGAGATCAGATCATCATCTTGTTCAGCGACTCATGAAAGAAGGGTGGAATGAAAATATCGCGAAGAACAAGCGAGTGTACTAGCGTCATAGTTGAAGTCGAAAGTTGTACGCATTGTCGTGGGTGTTCCGTGATGTAAGACGACGGTGCGTGCGGGTGGATAAATCCTAAGTGACTGGGGGATCCTCGTAGTAAAGAGGGTGGTCTAATTTAAAACAACAGCAGGGATCATGGGTCAGGCAGTCGGGAATTGTGCAGCAGACCAATGATTGATCGAAAGGCGAATAGCGAGAGTGGCCGTAGGAATGAGATTCTATTGTGACTAAAGTTGGGCTAGTAAAGGTGTGACGATGTGACTGAGCGCCAGCGTTATCCCATGAAGAGATATGACCATTTAACCAAATCGGTTTCGACATGGTAAGGTGATCGTCGTAATGATAGCGAGTAGGGCGGAGCTGTTCCTGGAAGATGAGAGAACCAGAATTGCCTGTCACATATGTGTCGAAGCTGTCGTCCTGAGTGTAGCGTGGGACAGCTGAAGCTAAACTGTGAGCATCTAAAATAACATGAGGATAATCGTAGCGCGATGAGGATATCGGGATAAAGGTGTCTGGGGGTGGCCATAAATATGAAAACTCTAAATTTGCTGTATACTTGGAGTTGTGATCCGGTGGAAGTCGCCAGTGGCTATCATCGAAAGATGAGTGGGCTTGGACTGAGGTTTGCGAGTGTGTCGCGTATGATGGTGGATACAGGCGTGTGTCCTGTGCTGAAGAGTCAGTGCCCTGTGCAGAAAATGCCGAAGAGCTGGGCAACAGAAGAAAATGCCTGAAGGCGATGGACTGTTCGAAGATATTGTCCGTGCCAGGGGGAGAGTTGACTTCGAAGGTATGGTCAAAGTCGCATCTTTCGTGTTCTATTCGGCAAAGTAGTCCTGAACTGTGACAATCGACTGATCCAGTATTCATTTCATGTCCGGAGTCGTTTTCATCAGAATCAAACGAAGCGTTTTCACCAGAATCGAACGTCCCTTGATGTACAAGCGCGAGGGAGCGTGGTGCATCCCTGGTGAATCGTGCAGTGACTGAAAGGGGAGACATTCGACAGGAGGGTGTTGTCGATATGCGAGAGCTGTACAGTTTACAACGTGTAGGGAGCGTATGTTGCAAGAGAGGATTAATCGGTGGACGGGGGATGTCCGATGAATGAACATGATGTGAGGTCCTGTCAACAATGCAAGAACTGTCCGATAATGAGTCCTGCGAGACTGTGGCTAGCAGCGAGTGTGTGGGAATGAAGAAGTAAATAGGCATGGCAGTTAACTTCCCTTGATTCGTAACACAACTGGGTGGGGCTAGCGGTGTGCGGCAGTGACATTCGGTGGAATGCTGAGAGCAGAGCGCGTGTCCAACCTGTGGAGATTGGGGGTTATCCTCGCGAGTGCTACGGAAAATGTCGACTGGGTGCGAAACGCAATGGCGGCTGTTGGGCTCGGAGTTCTGCAAGATGGAACCTGCAGTGTGAACGGAGAGGAGCGAACAGGGTGCGTCATAAGAGTGTAATACGCGAGTGTAGTCTGAGCTGTGTCCGAAGCATGATTCTCATAGTAATGTCGACAGATGCGAGGTATGATCAGAACTGGGAGAGGATTTCGCATGAAGTTGTGTTGTAACCGAACCATAGTGGTGCAGAGCTTCAACGTCAACCATAGTGCTGGGAGGGACGTTAAGAGAGGTGAGCAAAGGACTCTGCGTGCGGCTATCATTTGGTGGCGGGCATTTATTGCGCGAGACTGGCGATAACTGTGACGTGTGGCTCTGGCGTGACAGAACTTCGTTTGCATATGGCAGCATGCAGGATAAAATCGAGCGAGCTGAAACTTGAGAGGTGTGACCTGCAAGAGACTGACGGAAGAGCGTGGGAGGCTCTGAATTGCATTGATGACGGAGCTTAGTGTCATCACAAGTCATCGGGGATTTGGTCGTCGGGAGTCGCGTTGAAGCGGGGAGGAACGACGAATGCTTATCAGGTCTTGGCGTGTGACAGAGGTCCTTGGAAAGAGGGACTTCGTTACGTGCCTTGAAGTGAGTTCCGATGTAGCCAGAGTAGCCATAGGAGACATGGCTGATACGAATCGAAACGAATCTTGTCGTCGGCGGAAAACTAATGCGCCCTCGTTATTCGAACTGGGTGAAATCTTCGAATTGCCTGTGAGACGGAGAGACCGTGGTTGCGAAACGAGCGCAGAGCCGGGCGGCGGTCGGAGGAGGCGCTTCAGCGGTGGCAGAGACGACAGTGTTCTGCTTATCCTGGACCAAAGGGTTTTCGGGAGTCGTACTGTGCGACAAGCGAGCGAGCATCTCAGTTGACTGTGAGTGTACCATGGGTATGGCGCAAGTCCGTAGTCTAAACCGAGAGAGGCGGCGAGCGTGCCGTCGCAAGTGCATAGGAGCCTGTGCGGTGTCTGAGCTGTAATCGAAATATGACACGTGACGTCATACAAAGCGATGGGAGCTGAATCAGACGTGATGGGACTGGCTAGTAGTGCCGGGAGCAGCATGTCGGGGATAGCGCTCAGAGATGAGAGTGGAACGCAGTCCACTTCTATCTTGGTTGCCGTGTGTGGCGGTACTATGAGCGTAAACATCTGACATGAAGTAAATGCTTGTGTCCCAAACGAGAATGCGGTTATAGTCGCATGGGAAGGTTGCATATTGTCATTGCTGCAGTCGAAAGCTTCGGAGGAAACCAATGGAGAAACCACGAACACATGGGTGGTGTCTGGCGGCCAAAGTTCCTGTGGGAGTCGCTGAGGTGACTCCAAAGTAGGATTTCTTCTTGGGTATGACTCAAGCGTTGCGATGGGTTCATGCTCGAGATCATAGTCGTCCAATAGGTGACATGAGGTGATCGCGAATGAGCGATGCGTCGACCTGGTGTCAGTGGAGACCGAGCTGATGCTGTGACCTGACTGGCTGAGGTAGCCGTGCTGGTAAGATTCCAGCGTTAGCGCATAACTCTGGAGAATACCGACATTTGCTTGTGCCTGATCTGCAGTCGTGCAGAGATGCGATATCGTCGGTGCTATTGCGGATTGTAGCGACAGGGACGGGTCAGGTGCCTGGGAGGCTGGAAGGAGGCCTTTGTCTTCCAGAGGCGAAGGGAGCATGCAGAGCTGTAGCTTCGTCTCGTCGCGATCGGATAGGCGCAATGAGCTTGTGCCCGTGATCGTGGTGCGCTTACCTGTATCTTCAGGTACCTGCAGTGGTGCTTCTGTGAGCGGGACATATCTGAAGGACTGGTCAATCGGATGGGGTGCATCAGCTATGAATGAGACAGGAGCCAGTAGCAGTGCAAGGTCAGGTGACAGAACGTGTGCGTGGTCGAGTAATCGAGCGTTGGACCTGAGCATCGTCTGCATAGGCTGGAACCGTGCTGTGCAGTTAGTTTGCATTGTCTCGTCTGCTACATCAATGGGCTGACTGGTGTAGCTAGCTTTTGTGGTCTTATTTTTCGTCTTGTCGTCCAATAGAGACTGCGAGATCGCACTCGTTGCTATGTGCGAGACTAGAAGTAGCTGTTGAGCAGCTGTGGAGAGCTGAGTGCTTTCTTGTCTGGCAGTTTCTGTGGCTTTGGAGTTCCAGAGACATGATTGCGCACCTTCAGACGTCTTGGCATTGGGGATCGCCATAAAGTGACTCGTAAGTTCAAGGTCGGACGTCGGAAAATGCATCGTTAGACCTGTGAGGTCACCAATTGAAATACGCCCTCGTAAGGCGTGCGCGACGTGGTGCGGGCGCGAGCGACTGATGTTGGTGATCTGAAGGTCGTGAGATATGTGGCGGCGCAGAGCGTCGGTGGGAATGACGAGTGTCTCGGTGTTAAACGCGGTGACGCGGAGAGCATCGAAAAGCGTGTCATGCTCCAAGAGCAAAAGCGCGTGGTGCGGGTGGTCCGAAGTCAGTGCCAAAAGGGGTGTGGCTCGCGGCTGACCGGTCTGCAAGGTAGGGCAGATGGGGGCGTGAGCTGAGATCCCGTGGTGGGGAGTATCCGGCCTGGAATGCTTAGGGTCCAGTGCGGGAATTCGAAAGGGGGGATCGCCGAAGGAGAGTGCAGTAGTACCAAGGGCGATGAAAGGGCCAGTCCTGCTGGGTGCATCCTCTATAGCGGAGATGCGGGGACCAGAGCAGTGAGTGCCGTAGTGGCCAGGGTTGCCCATAGTCGTGTAGGGCATTCGGAGGTGCGGGCATGTGACATGCGTCCTCGAAAGAGGAGTTACGTGCCGAGCGATAAGACGCTTTTGAGGGAGGCAACGTGCGTGACATGGGTGCATGTTTGTGGTGGAGCCGGCAGCTGGCGTGGAGCGTTTGTCGTACATTCCAGTGATGCGAAAGTGCTGACAGAAGCGTTCCAGGTGGAGCGAGACTGTGCATTGTGCGCTGAGAATGTTTCCTGAGAGCGCAACATCGATTTTCCGGGGGCAGCGCAAGCGTGTGGCGTCCAGAAGAGAGCCATGCAAGGGGACATAAAGGACCGAAGTGGTCGCAATAGAATCGTGCATAGTTTGCGGCTGATCGTGCATAGTTTGCGGCTGATCGGACCGTTCAGAACTCTCGAAATCTGTGTCTATTACTGCGGCCATGGTGAAGGCTTTCCAGAAGCTTGGTCGCGGTGAGACATAAGGATCGGCAGCCGAAAGGAGTGCGTCCTCTGACTGAGAGTTGGGGAGCGGGTGATCATGTAAGGCAACCGAACCGACGCGTCGCAGACGTCGAGCGCGCGCGTTTCGACAGGAATACGTTGATCCCTCGCAGCCGCGCGAACCCGCGCAAGTCTGCGGACGTACTGTGACACCTGGAAAAAAATGTCGCTCTCACGCGCGTTCGTCGACGTCGGTCGCGATAGCGCGAGCTCCGAAAAGTGCCGCCGAGATTGCCGGAGCGCCAAGGCCACACCTTGAGCGCGCACTAATTTCCTTGGAAGTCACAAAAATCCGCACCCAAGTTCGCAGACCGTCAACCGCTCTCTCGAACTGCGACTGATGCTCGTGCGAAGACATCCATCGAATCGTGAAATCGTGATCGCAGATGGGTCCATGCAACCTGCTGAGCAGTGTCATCCACTGCATTCGGCCGAGAAGATGGATGGTGGGTGCAGCAGCAAGCACCGGTGAGCGGCAGTGCGCGCCTGTCTTCGGGGAGAGAAGGCAGCGAGGTGGAACCAGCTTCGAAGTGATCGGGAGCGGCTGATCGAGAAATATCGGACAAGGCGGGAGTGCCTGGTGAATCTGAGCTGATACCTGCGGGTGCGGTGAGTGCCTGCGAGTATGTTGACCGTGGGACCGTTGACAGCGTGTCTTGTCCTTGTGGATACGGCATTGCGGGGGCATTGATGGTGCTTGGATCAGGCGGCTGATCTGGAATGGTCGAGGAGACCATCTTCGAGGCTAGTGAAGTGGGTCTTGCTTCTTCGCTGTATGCATCATACCAGGGGGCTGAATCCGAGGGGATGTTGTCAGTGGCCTGCGGCTCTTGTGCCTGGGGCATAGAATACGGCGGAGCCTTGGGTCCTTGAGTGTGGTTGCCATAGTCGGCATAATACTCGGGAACATCTCGAGGTGTCTTGTTCTTTGACTTGTCGAAAGTGGGAACGAGGTGGCTTGGTGTTCCTTCGACAAGGCTGCTTCCTGGGCCGTTGAGCCCGAAGAGAGAAGAAGCCCTTGTGCATGTCTTGGCAGCATGATGGTGAGCATGACCATCAGGGAAAGGGCTATCTTTTGATAATTCGGAATTTGTCGACTCTTGATGTTGGTGGTCTTGTTTCTTGGTGGGACTTTCCGCGTGGTGATCGTCGCTGGTGGTAGGGGTACGGTCGCCGGTGTGGGATGTACGCCCTCGCAACTCGGACGCGGGGATGTGTTCGAGTTGGGATGAACCAGGTGGCTGAGAAGGCGAGCGGGTGCAAAGGGGTTCAGGGGGTGCCATAGAGGCGAAGAGTGATTTGGCAGAGGAGGAGGGGCCAGAGATGGCGTGGGGTTGATAACTGAGAGACGGAGTGTGGGTGGTGAACCAGGAGAACCAGGTCCGGGGCATCCGTGGAGGTGATGATGATACTCGGGGAGAATCGGGGGAGAGGCATTGGAGGTTGGTTCGGAAGGGGATGAAGGTTGGTTGTAGATGGGGAAAGGTGGTGAAAGATGCGATGCAGCATCTTGGGTGGGGTGGGAGGCATCCAAGGAGGTAAGAATGGTGTTGAGGACGGCGTTGGTTTCAAAGTGGGAGTTGCGGATGTGGGCAGTTTCGAGTGCCTTGAACTGGGTGTGGGTGAGATGGAGTTCCGCGCGGGTAGACCAATTCGTCGGCTTGGATGGCGAGCTGGGCGGTGGCGAAAGCTAGGGCGGCGTTGGTTATGGTGAGTTTGGTGGCTGTGGAGGACAAAGCGTCATCCTTGCGAATGAGCGTGGCCTTGGTTGCGGCCAAGTCAGCGGTTTGGGAGCGGAATGCAGCCTGAGTGGTGGCCAACTCGCGTTGGAGCGCAGATGGAGGTGCATTAGAACTTTGAGAAAGGAGGTGGAGTGTTGCTTGGGTGGTGACGGGGGAATGGTCGTAGCCGTGGAGTGCGTACTCACGCGGGTGGAGATGAAAATCGGGGGAACCGCGACTTTCGAAAGGTGATGAAGGTCGGTCAGGATGGTCCGATGGTTGGGCGGCAGTAGCTTGAGCCGCGGAAGGAGCTGGGGTAGGAATGGAAGTACCGGGGCCGTCGTGGCCGTAGGTGGCATGGTCTTGTGGGTGGAGATGAAAGTCTTGAGGAGAATGACTTGCGGAAGATGATGGATATCGGACAGGAGAGACCGACGGTGGGGCGGCAGGAGCTTGAGCCGCGGTGGGAGCTTGGTCAGGGATGACGGTGCCGGGGCCGTCATGGCCGTAGATGGCATGATCATCAGGAAGGAAGTGAGTGTTGCGGCAAGGGGTTTGACGGGGATGTTGGGGAACTTGAATAGATGGTGACGTGGGAGTCGCCAATAGTGGGGAGTTAGGCTCCAGTGAAGGAGGTGGAGGCTCCGGTGGAATTGGTGGAGTGAGGGGAATAATATTTAGTGGTGGTGGTGGTGGAGTGTTCAACATTGCTGGTGCGATATTTGAACAGGGTGGAGTGTCCTCGTGAATGTGGGGTGTGCCAGGTTGTGGAGTAACCTTGGCTATGCCTGGTTCCGGAGGGAAGGAAGTATGGTCTGAGACTTTGCCGTGGGGTGTTTGACATCCGGTGGGATTGTCGGCAGGAGGTGGGTTCTGTTCATGTTCGAGAACGTTTTGAACAGTAGGAGGGGGGGAGGGGGGGTGACCATCGAGATGTTCGGGTCTTGGGTCGCGATTTCGTGAGAAGTTTGCTTTTGCTTGAGGGGGGTTGCCGTAAGAACAGCTGGTGGAGGAGCTTGTTCAAGTTGTTCGTCTTGATCTAGTTGCACGTCTTGATCGAGTTGCTCGTCTTGAGCTGCGATGCTTGCGGTGGCAGCGATGTTTGCGGCGAACGCAGCAAGTATGGCAGCGCTTTTGGCTCTTCGATGAGCGTTAGCAGCTTCGAGCTTTTGCAAATCAGCGTTGATGATTTGCCAGAGAGCTTGTTGTGTAGCGAATTGCGTCGCTACTTCCAGACTCGGGACTTGTGGGTCGTGAGTCGCCATCGTTTTGGGGTTGCGTTTTGCGCGCTTGTGTTGGTTGCTTTTCACACGTTTCACACTTTGTTCACCAGTCGCAAGTGATGAGACTTGACTACGGTCTTAAACTCTCAGGAACTTCAGGAGATTGCTCTTGCCTGGAAATCCTGAGTCTTTGTCCGAGACGTCGATCGAGATCGATGTCTTTCGGAGGACGTTTCTCTACCAGTACCGGACTGGGTCCAACCCTAGAGAACAGTAAAAAACACTGTGCCTCTGGTAGAGAATGGTGGCAGGGTAGGCCACTCTTCTCGTCCTGTCCTCTTACGACACAAAGAGCGGCACGGTGCTCGACACAGCGATTTTGGGTGTTTAGGTGTGAGTGTGAGACTAAGGGGGGGGGGGTCCTAACCCAAAATGGAATTTTCTATCTCTATTTTCATAGAATTCGCACTGCTGACCTCGCGTTTTCCCACAGCCTTCATAACTTCCTTGATCGGAGATTTCAGGTTCATGTTGTAGTCGGCTAGTCCTGTGCCTCATGGGCCGGTCGTCGGGAGCCGGAACGTTCTGACACAGTGGGTTGAATATGGCCAGATGGCGACGCAGAAGCGAAAGTCAACGACGAGATGGTTTTCTGCCAAACCGCAGTCTCCGCGCCGCAAGGCAACAGGCGCCAACTTCCCCCCTGACGCTCCTTTCAGCGCCTCTCGTCTGCGCGCCTGTGGTTCTGATCCGAAGACAGGACAATTCAGACATATTTTTAACGGGTCAGAAATTTCATGTAGTGAAGCGGAGTTCGATGCGCAGAACATCGCCTCCACCGCGTGGGACGACGATCTTTCTTTCCTCCCTTCGTTCTCGCCGACCGAAATTTCTAACTCGACATGGCACAGCCCCTCACGCGCAGTCGAGGTCGATGGAGCCTCTCCCCATTCCCCAAGGAACCTCGAATGAAGACGATGCGACGTATTTCATGTGCTTTGGATTGACCGACTCGAGTGAAACCTCGTCCGCGTGCCCTTCTGGGCGCCAGGGGGGTCAAGAGTGAGGTGACACACACAACGAGGCCATGCGCCTGCTCTGGTGCGCGGCCTCACGAGCGGCACGTCGCCACCTCGGTAACAAAGCGCGCGGTCCGACGGTCTCTTGAGTCTCGCGCTGAGCGTCGTTGTATTCCGTCTCAAAACCGACGACGACGACGGGCATATATATAAGACGGGGTGATTCTGGGCGAGGCCTCGCACAGTGCCCACTGAGCCGTCACGGAAGGCCGTAGGGCCACTTCGAAGGGCCGGAACTCGCGCCACTCGGCCCGTCGAGTAATACTCCGGTGGTCGCCCCCGTCAGCGAGCAGCACCTCGTCCACCGCAACCTTCCCGCTCGAAGGAAGCTGTTGCTCTTCTTGGGGATGGTGTGGGTGCTGGTATGACGAACATGAGCCCGCACGCCGGTCTTCGCGGTGCGCTCGTTGGAGTGTCCCTCGTCGCATACAAAAACGCGGCCCAGCAAACGACGACGTCGTAGCCACCAAAGTCCTCGCCGATTGCTCGCTGGACGCCCGCGATTTGTCGGAGGTCGTCGGCGACCCATTCGAAGAACCGCGCGTCTAAAACCATCGCTTGCTGCTCGACAAACGACACCGAAGCGCCCGTTGACCCGCGGCAGTGGCGCCTGGTCTTGGCGTTGTTCTTAAATTCCCGACTTGCTTGATAAGCGCGATGAGAGGCTGCGAGACCATCGGCGCGCCCGCACCAGCGTGCCCCCGCCAGAACCGGTCCCAGCCGAACCCCTCGAGCGACATATCTGCGTCGAGAAGCCACACGAAATCGGCCTCTCCCACCCCTCGACGACCTGCGGCAGGAACTGGAGCTTGGGGCAATACGGGCACGTCGTGTTCGACGTCGTTGCTGCGTCGACGACCCCGAGCGCCGCGCCCAGTGAGGTAGCAACGTCCAACGCCTCCGCCCACCGGCTTTCCGACCCTCGTACCGCAACACCCGCCATCCTGGCCAAAGGACGGCCGAAGTCCGCAAGTTGCTGATCAACAAGCTGCAAGCCACCGGACCCCCGGCGACAATCACCATCACCTCCCTAAGGGAAGGCCTGGAGCCCGTCGTGTCGACATGAGTGCGTGGGCAGGGCAGCGTCCCGTTCTCCACCTTGAAGCCCCACGCGACTGCGGGTGCTGCTACGCGCATCATGATCATCTGACTCTCAGCCTGGATAAAAAAATAAAAAATCCGAAGTATCCAAAAGTAATTCAACCACGACCTCCCTATGTGCCCAAAAGCCAAGCTGACGTCGGTGCGAAAGCCGTTGCTCCGTTATGCGAGAGCGCGGGTTGTTCGCAATCTTCGTCGTGAACCAGGCGAAAGCGCCTGGACAGACCCCAGGGAAAGAAAGCCTATCGCGGACAACAAGCTACGGCGCCCGTACACGATCCTGCATCGTCATTACACGATGGCGGCGACTTCATCTACGCGCAAATTTAACACGGTAGGTCGAATCGCGCCGGCTAGAAGGTCATCGTTCGGCCCCCTTTGCCCCGTAGAAAGAAATCTTCGGTGTCTTTTTTTCTAACCTGAACGTGGAGGACAATGTCGGAATAAAACCGC
This sequence comes from Chrysophaeum taylorii, assembly GCA_029834535.1. Lineage (NCBI taxonomy): Eukaryota > Pelagophyceae > Pelagomonadales > Pelagomonadaceae > Chrysophaeum > Chrysophaeum taylorii. Next base: position 9,155 of record JAQMWT010000629.1, on the reverse strand, counting down.
TTCGACTGTTTGCGCCGGCCCAGGACGAGCTCGCGAGCATGCTTGGTGTTGATTGCCGTCTCGACAGTCCCCGGACATTCGCACCCCCAATCGCGCCTTTTGCAGCTTGGTTCTCTCGTCTTCAACTCGCTGCGTTGGCTCAACCGACGCATGGACAGGAAGGATTTCACACTCAGTCCTCCTGGTCGGCCTGTGCGAGCCCCTAGGCTCCGTTTTTTAGCCTTCAGGCTCAGTTGTTGAGCCCCACTTGCCACATGCATCTCACCAACGAACGGTCCAGTGTTCGAGCGACGAAAGTGCTTCGCAACACGGCCCGTGGAAAGAAAGAAAGAAAGAAAGAAAGAAAGAAAGAAAGAAAGAAAGAAAGAAACTTTTCTCTGGTTTCCTCCGCCGAGACGCGGCCCGGATGGATATAAGTGTCTCTCGACACAGCAGAGATGCGCTTTCGAATTTCGGCCTCTCGCACCTACGCGAGAGCTGGCGGATTTCGCCGCTGCAGGCAGGGCCATCGTACCTTTCGCTGGTGTGCGCGTTTTCTCCCCGGCACGATGATGATGCTTAGTTATTATAATTACCGGCTGCATGCACAAGATAGAAATCACACGTTGTAATGTTCAAAATCACGAGCCGAGCCACGCTTTGATTTTCGCTGTTTCGAAGGCGCGGGCATCCCAGGCGCAAGGCGGGTCAGTGTCGTGGAGGAACATGAGGTCGAGGTGGTGGGCTCCGAGGTCGAGGATGAAAGCGTGGACTGTGTCCGTTATATTTTGGACGTTGGGTCCATCGTAGGCCGCGGGCTCCGTCGGCGCGAAGTCGCGATAGACTCCGGCGGCCGACCACGGGTCGAGGAGGCCGTTCGAGAAGACGATATTGGAGGTCTGGAGGGCTGCGGAGCGGTCGCCGAACTCGTCGATCATCCAGCGCGACCAGGGGTCCGAGTTGGGGGGGTAGCCGGCGAGGCCGACGGGCGGCGAACAGCCCGGGCCGGTCGAGCCGTAGGGGCCGAGGACGTCGGACGCCGTGATGTTTCTGGGGTAATTCGGTGGCCAGTAGAGCCCGTCTCTCCCCATACCCTGGGCGTAGTAGTTGAGGAGCGTGAGGTCGTCGTTGCAGCAGAGGGGGGTCCACGACCCGCCGTCGTAGTCGGCGGCCGTGCACGCGTCGTCGGCGGAAGGAGACGCGGCGACGTCGAGCGCGAGCGCGCGGCGTCGTCGTCGGCCGGTGGTGCAGCCTGTGGGTTCGAGGCAGGCGAGGGTCCCCGAGACGTTGCACCAGGTCTGCCAGACGTAGGCAACGCCCTCCAAGAGGTCGCGCACGCCAGAGGTGTTGAAATCGCCCGCGACAGACGCTATTTCGTCCCAGGCCACGGCGACGGTCAGGTCGTCGATCTTAACCGAAAACTCGACGGCCGAGACGTTTCCCGCGACAGCAACCAAGGGATCCTGGAGCTTGGCGCAGGCGGCGCGGATGGGCCAGGCGGGGAGCGGGTAATCGGCGCCCCCTACGGCGCTGGTGACGTACGCGGACGCGAACGGGTAGTTAGCTTCCGCGAGGTCGAAGAAGACGTTCTGGATAACGGCGGCCAGGCGGCGTCCCGAGGCCGGGGGGCTGCAGAGATGCATGGTTTCGGCCAGAAAGTCGCGGCCCGCGGCGGTTTCGCCGATGTGCGCGATGATCGGCCAGGCCCCGAGCAGATTCTCGCGACACGCGTCCGTCTCCTGCCCGCCTCGGACGCCAAAGCTTCTCGCTACCGCAACCGACGAGCCATCCAAAATCCAGTCCAAGGTCGGAAGGCCCCAGATAGGAGCCGAGGCCGCAATAGCCCCAACGGTCGCGCTCGGATATTTCATCCGGAACCACGCCGCGAGCATTCCCCCGTAAGAGCCGCCGACCGCGACGACGGCGAGCTCCGACGACGCGTACGTCTCCCGAAGCCAGGCGACGGCCTTGGCGTAGTCCGCGAGGGCCTGCTCGATCGTGCAGTACCCGAGGCAGTCACGAACGCCCTCAATCCGCGGCACCGATTCCCCTTCGTACCGGTGCTCGACGAAAACCAGCAACGCTCCTATCTCCTCCCCGACCTGCCACATCAGCCCCGTGTTGTTCACGTACTCGTCCACGGGCGACTCGTTCCCGCAATAGAAAAGCGCCTTCTTCGGCGGAAATTCCTTCACGAACCCCTCGAATATGCACGCGCGCTGGGAAAACGTCTCGGGCGACGTACCCCGCGCGAAGTGGTCCAGCGGCTGAGAAAGCGTCCGCCACGTGCAGTTCGCCGACGTCGGCGTCCCCTCCAGCACGCGCCGCACCTTCGGGAGACCACGTGCCTCCTCCTCCGTCCCGAGGGATCTTTTCGCCGCGGCGGCCATCGCAAACACAAAGATCATGATGATGTGATTGGCTGAGATGCTGATGCTTTAAAGGTTGGAAAACCTTTATCTCTGCCTTACCCTGTTGTTGTTCCGGTGATGGACGAACGCGTCCATCTGGCCCTTTGGATCGTGCAGCTGAACTTCTCGATCGGCGCGATCGTCGCCAACGTCGGGTCGATCAATCCCGTAACCTTCGCCGTGATTCGCGAGACCGCCGCCGGCGGCATTTTGTACGTGGTCTCGACACGGTTTACGGGCATCAACGGTCCCCAAATCCGCGATTGGTGCCGGTTCGCGCGAATAGGGGGATGCGTCGCCGCCACGCAGCTCCTGGGAATCGTCGGTCTCAAATTCGCGTCGCCGGTCGCCTTTGCGATCTGGCAACCGACGCAGCCTGCGCTGGTCTCCGCGGTCTCGGTATGCGTCGGCTGGGAGAGACCGAAAGCACTCCGCTTCGCCGGCATCGCCTGCGCGGCGGCGGGCTGCCTCGTGGTCGCGGGCCGCGCCGAGCGCGCCGAAATTTCGGCGCACCTCTGCTTCGCGGCGTCGTGCGTCGCGGGCGCCGCGTACCAAATCCTCGTCAAGACCGTCGTCCATCGCTACCCCCCTATTTGCGTGGCGAGCTGGTGCTACTGCGTTGCCGCGGTCCTGACGGTGGCCCTGGCCGCCCTCTTTTCGTCGAGTGAGGGGTGGGTAGTCCCCGTTGCGGCCGTTCCCGCGCTCCTCTGGTGGATTTTCGCGAGCACCGTCCTCAACTACGGGCTCCAGGTGTGGGCCATAAAGCACTCCTCGCCGACCCTGGTCACCTCCTACGCCGCGCTCCAGCCGGTCCTCACGGCCGCGCTCACCCTCGCCCTCATTTTCCTTCTACCCAACCTCGGCTGCGAGGTGGAGCCCTCCTCCTCCGGACGACGATCCCGCACCACCGGGTGCCTCGTCGCGCCGGGCGCCACCGAGGCCCTCGGCGGCACGCTCGTCTTGAGCGGCCTCGCCCTCACGGTCATGACCGAGGGGGACGCCGTCCTCGAGGCAGGGGCGGCGGCGGCGGCGGCAAATGATAATAATAAGGATAACCCCCCACTTCCTCCCGAAAAAACGTTAACCAACAACAACAACTAGTTTGTTGTTACTACAATTATGGACGGCATTGTGATCGTCGACCTGCGCGGAGGTCTCCTCGTCTTCGAGCGCGCGTTCCGGCCGAACTATGGCCTCTCGAAACCCACGCATCCCATGAACCTGGCGGCCGTGCTGTTCGCGCTGCACCACACTGCAATTGACCTCCGAACGGCGCACCTCGGCACCACAACGGCCCACATCGCCGTCTGCGGCGACCTGCTGTGCTGCGTCTTTGGCCTCGCCCCGCTCCGCCGCGTCGCCGAGCGCCTCGCCGAGGGCGGGGACCCACACAACAGCCTGGATGATCTATGCACGCGACGACGCTGGCTCGCGGCGACGATCAGGCCTCGACTCTCGCGACTCGACGCCGCCGTCGACGCCGCCATCGCCCGAGGCCGCGCCATAATCAGACGACGACGACCATCCCGCCGCCGCCGTGTACCAAAGCTCCTCGTCCTCGACGGAGACACCTACCGCCGCGCGCGCGGGAGCCTTCCTTCGGGTTTTGCCTCTATCCCCGCGGACCCCGACACTATCCTGTTCTTCGATCCTAGGGAAAAAAAAGAAGACGAGGATCTTCGCGTCGTCGCGGCCCTCGCCCGCCGTCTCCTCGAGGACTCCCCCGCCGGATCCACCGCCAAGGTCGTCGCCGAGGAGGCGCCCACCGACGACCTTCGCCCCCCCGTCCTCGCCGATCGCGATCGTCGTCGCCGCCGAGAGAGCATCAAGGTCGCACCCTTCTACATATCCTAACGCGTGTGCGGTTTCCCATGGAGCTGCCCGTGCTCGAGCATGAAGGCCACGATCTCCTCCGCCTTGGTCGTCCCAAATGTATCCTGAAGCTCGCGCTTGGACGGATGGGCGAGCTTCCCCTCGTTCCCCGGGGTCTCAAACTTGAGAACCTCGTACGAAACCACGACCTCCGCAACGGCCACGCTCTTGTCCTTCTTGTATTTCGCCAGCATATCCGGCTCCACCATCACCACCATCGTGTGCGGATGCTCGTTCGCCGACACATCGCGTTGCGTGTACGTGAGCTGCTGCATCTTCCTTGAATTGGATCACTTCTTTCAATTCCGCACAATACCAACGGATTCGATTCGATTCGATTCGATTCATTCACTCAACGGTCGTGCGTTCGGCGTAGAGAGGCGTGCTCATCCACTAGAAAAAAAAAAACTTGCGGCAACTGTCTTTGCTTCGCTCGACAGATACTCCTCTTCTTGATGCCGAGGTTCACTTGCTCGGCTGCGCTCGTCTCGCCACTGATTTTTTGACTGCGCGACCCGTTCCGCGTCTTGATTGATGGGCGACAAGTATGTGCAACATTTTTTGAATGGGAGGACGCGACCTGATTGCTCATTACGTCGGGTTGATGCGACTGGGATTTGATGACAAGAGATCATCAAACGGCGTGGATGCCAACTGCGGTTCCTGCTCGCGGGAAAATAGAGCATAGCTTGCCTTTGGTTCTCAAAGTACAGTACAGCTCGACGTTCCAGAAGAAGAAGATGGGTTCGTGTCTCTCGCACGAGGTGGTCGCGGCCTGTTTTCCTTGTGTGTTGCATGATAAACGACACTCGAGATGCGACAACAACCATCTCATCGCTGCCGCCGAAATACGCCGTTCGGTCGTCTATCGCTCTTCGCACGCTCGCCATCTCAATGCTGCGTTCGTCCGCGACCCCCAGTTAGTTCTCACTCGGACCGCTCGATTTCACGAAGGGCCATGAGTGCGAGATGCAAAAATCACGCCTTTCGAACATCATCCTCATCTTAGCTCTTTGGTCCGCGCGTTGATTCCACGGAAATGACTATCAGCCGTGACGAGATATTCGCGTTTAACGAACGAGATGGCCCCGGAGGAGTCAGCTCGCCACTGCGCGGTCGGAGAGCTACTCGTGGCGATGCAGCGACGGCAGACAATAATGAGGAAATGAATTTTGTAGAAAGGTTTACCGTGTGACCGCCGCAACCCTGTACAGCGAAACCTTATTTTCGTGCGCGCGGCATAAAGTGAGCGTTGTGTTCTTCGCGAACCGAACGTGTACGACAGTGCGAATTTAAACGAGATTGGTACACATGAGGAGTGGCTACAACATATTCACTGCGTAGTATGCGGAACAGAAAAATCGTTTTTACCTCTCCTCGCGTCGTCACGAAGGTCTTGGGTTGTTGTCAAATTTAATTGACGAACGAGGACTCAGCTTCTTATTGATCTTGTCGATGCGCATCATGACGCGGGTTTATTGCAAGCGGGCACGCCGCTCTCAGAGTGGCGTGCAAGCCCGAGCTTAGACTACTACAGCTGCGACGTACGACTGTATTACCCAGACAGCGCGTGTTTCTTCTTGTGGTAACATACAGTAGGCAAAACGTGCACGTGTGGGACCAGCACGCCTGGGTGTACTCTTCAGATGAGGAGGTTATTTATTTATTTATTTAAATACGGCGGAGAAAATCTCCACTCTTTCGTAGCAATTCTCGACATTCACATAGACTTATTGTTGTTGAAATCACCAGCTGTAAGAACAAAGGACACCACCTCGCAGAAAAAAAGGAGAGGTATGAATCAAGCATGCGACCCACGTGCAGAGCATTTAGCAAGCAGTGGTAAGTCACCTGGGAAACCATCCCGTCTCATCGTGAACGTCTGGAAGTAGTTAATTCGGGGAATGAAAAGGTATGTTCCCTATATCCTCAGAACACGACAGGCGGCATCTAGAACTACACGAGAAAGGTTAGGTGCATAGTGCTACATACCTCGGGACGCGCTAGACCATGATGATGAGTGTAGGCACAAATCAGAGGACTATTAGATTGTAAAGAAAGGAAGAAGAAGGGTAAGGAAGAGATCACGTTCTTAACGGACGGATAAGGGTAAGAGGCAGCAGATTTCTCTGCACCCCCTCGAGATGTCTTAAGCGCAAGGTGCGACTGTAGAGCATCTCTTGAGAAAGATGAAGATGGGGAAAAAAAAAGGACTATAGAGCATCTCTTGAGAAAGATGATGATGAAAAAAAAAAAGGAAAGGAAGGAGAATACAGTCTTGATGGTCGCAGAGGTCACATAAGAAGCATCAAGAGTATAGCAGGGTGTCTTAGGGCTTGGACTTGGTGGAGCTGAGAGTCGACTTGACGCTTTTGAACAGAGCATTACGAAACACAGGTACGGCAGACAGTGTGTTAAAGCTATCTGAGGTGGTGGACGTTACTGGTTCGAGAGTATCGGTATCGTCTTCGTCAGCTTCTGCTGTCAGGTGGTGAACGCCAATAGCAGAATGGTGTGGTACCATACGAAACGTGAGTGCAAGTAAAGCATTCAGTAGGGATGGCACTAGTGAGTCAAGTTTTAAGGTGTCCAGTTGGTTTTCCAAAAAGTTGGACTCAGCGAACGGATCCGAGAGGATAGAAGGGTCTTCCGATTCACATGCGAAGGGAATGCTTTGAATACACGAGAGCAAACTATCACGCAGACGATGGAGGTGATCGTTCGGGGAGGGATGGTTGGCGGCATATTGGTCATGAGCTGTTAGCGTTAAGCGAGACAGTAGCTCTGTGATCTTGAACAGTGTTACAAGCAACACGTGTGCATTGGCTGTAGGAGGAAAGAGCCGGTTTTCCAGGGAGGTAATTGAAGCAATGGCAGCCTGTAGATCTCTGTGCGCAGAGATATATTCTCAGCGCTGAGGGTGTTGACCTTGCGAATATATAGGCGAAGAGTTTCCTGGAGTTGCTCGACTTGTTGACGCAATGCATCGACATCATCAGGCGAGGTAGAAGGAGCAGGGTGTGTCGATGGCGAAGACATTTCCAGAGTAGATTCTGATAAGGGAAGTGAGTAGTTAAATGACGCTTCGGTCAACACATGCTGTGCAAGTAGGGGGTATTTCGTGTTTAGGAAGTGCAGAAAGTCTTGACGTTCGGCCGAAGTATAGGTGGGGCCGAACATTACATCCAAGAGTGATGGCGGCTTTGTATCGTCTGATGATGATACGTAGTCGTCAAGGTGTTGTACCCACGATTGGATAACAGTATGAATCACATGGTGGTATTTGGTGGGCTTGAACATAGCCTGAGTTTTACGAGCTTATGTTCGCTCGAGCGTTACAAGAAAGTTAAGATGCTCCAGGTGCATCTGAGTAATAAGCCGAAGATCCAGTGCCAATGGTAATTGAGTAGTGGAGTCTGTGGCTGCATCGGTTACTGATAAGACTAAATGAGCAAGTGACGAATGTTGCGTTAGACTGCTAGTCAAGAGAGTATGTAGCTCCTTTGGCAAATGATACGTGCGTATGATGGTTGCGCGTATATGACCAGCTGAGCACCCATCACAGAAGGGTTGGAAGGAAGTAGCATTACGCGCACATACGTTAGGTTGTATGGGCGCCTGATCGGTGTTGTGACAAGCGCAACAAATGTTAGTGGTGATAGTTGAGATGGGGATGTGACCATTCTTCTTGTGGTCATCTGTGTTGAGGTGACTCAGTACTTCAGTGGGGAGTTCACTAGGTGCTTGTGACTTCGAATTATATGTGGTAGAAGCAAGAAATGTAGGCTGCCCCAAATCGCTGAGCCATTGCGTACAGTAGGATGACAAGATGAAACGTTCACGTTTGGGGCCTCTGTAGCAGCCAATAGAAGTAATAGCAGGAGCAGCTTCCCAAAATGTAGTAATGGGTAGGCGCATGGATATGAATGTCGTTAGTTCCGTAAACAGTAAAGAGTCAGCAGATTCATATATCGAGTTGAGTGCCGTAGAGATTTCCGCTCGCATAACAGAAGAGAGAAAGGGCGCAGCAGGAGTACGGAAGCTCTCAGAGAGAGAGTATCCTCGTTCAATCAGGGCAAAATCCATGTTGAGGCCATCCTGGAGTGTTAGGGATTGTAGTAAAACAGGTTCAGCTGGTGTCGGTGAGACAGTAGCAGCCTGGGAGGTAGTAGGAGTGACAGTGGCTATGGGTTGTCGCTTTTGAAACAACTTGGGAGAAGGCTCGGCCGTGGAAACGAGCGTGGAATTGTCCTTCGAACGACTGGAGAGATGCCACGGCCACGGCCACGGCCACGGGAGTGCCAAGAAAAAGACATGAGCGACACTCACACGACACGTACAAAAAAAATGTGGCAAAAGAAGGTAGGGTCAGGGTTAGTTTGCTAGTTTAACGACGTTGCGGTCACTAGGGTTAGGCATCTTCAATCCTGTAAAGGATTGTCGTCAGAAGCATGATGCATGCCGAGTAGAGAATGAAAGGTGGAGAACTCAGCAGCAAGTGGCTTTGTAAAACCATCCGCCACGTTCAGCTTGCCGGAACATGATGTACTCGTATTTTCTGTAGCGAGATGTACTCACGGATTTTAAACCATCTGGTCGACAGTGCCTTGGATCGAGAGGACCCATCTGGGTTATTAGAGGTGTGAACAGCGGCAGCATTGTCAGACAAGAGAGGTAGGCTTCTGATGAAGCGCATATCTTCAGCAATTGGGTTGTCATTGTCATCGAAGTCAACAGGGTCAGCGGTGTTCTCTGTGCATTGTTGACGTAGAGAGTGGGGTCGGTGACAAAGAAGTTCCAACAACTTGCGTAGCCAAACAACTTCATCAGCACCAGCGTCTTTGAAAGGCAATCAACTCGGCTTTATTGAGTTGAGCAGGAACAATCGGTTGA